>JAADXN010000673.1:0-17843 GCA_023337875.1 Pythium apleroticum | reverse complement strand
TTCTCCCAGCAAGCGCATCGTGATGGAGCGTGTCATAGGCCGAGATTGGAGCACATAGCTGCCACGCGGGAGATTCTTCTGCACCTTCTTGGGCCGCTTGAGGGGCGTAGATTTCGGGCGAGGTTTGCTTCCATGCAAGAGGCACCGCCAGGCTACCAAGACTTGCACATTTGACGTCAATCCGCTCGCCAGTGGAAAGAGCGCCGTCTTGGACTGTGAAGCGCACGGAGCAGGGCTCGCCATCGTGGTTCATACTCTCGTCAAACTTGAAGGTGATGAGAACCTCAGCTCTTCGTTGCGCTGTGGCCTTCGCTGCGGATATCGAGAACCGTGTTTCCTTCCAGTCGATGTGTGAACTCGACAACTCCGCGAAGGCTGCGGTCGCAGTGTGACTTCGAGTCGCCGAAGTGGTTCCGTTGTGGCCGCCGTGGTTGTATCCGTGGTACTGACCGACAATCAAATCGCCGTTTGGTCGCAGTGTATGCAAGAATGACGTGAGCGCTTGCGGGCACAAATCGTCTACGACGTCTTCAGTTTGATCAGGAGACGAACCGCTGCAGCGTTTGAGCGACGGAGACACGACGATTCCAAGAATCAACTGGAGGTGGTTCGACATAACATCGCGAATGATCCCATTCCTAAGCAGCATCATTGTCAGCACAGAAATGGATTCGCTCTCAAAAGTCGGCTGATAGCTGACCTGTCAAAGTAGTCAATGCGATGCTCGCAGGTCTCCGTCTCGCTCATCATGATGGCAATCTCGCTGATGTGCTGGCCATTCCAAACCGATTTCAAAGCAGCTGCATTCTGCCGCACGAACGGGTCGATCACTCGGAGCCCGCGTTTCCCCGCATAGTGATCCATGAGCAGCATCTCGTCATCCTATCTCAACGTGAGGCAGAGAAGGGAGTCAGCGTTTATGGCGGTTGCACGGTCAAACTCAACGCCATCAAGCACCTTGAGAAAGCGACGAAGGCCGTCAGCCAACGACTCTGCCGACACGAGATCTCTCCCGAAGGGTTTTTCGATCACGACTCGGAAGAAAGCATCGACCGATGCGGGCCGAAGATACTGATCGAGTAAGCGGGATGTCTGCACGTTCACCAGATAAAAAAAACCGTTTTGAGAGCCTAAAACATCATAAGAAGCTAGTCCACAGTTCTCACCTGAAGAAAGGCTTGTGGTGGAATAGCGAGGTACACCAGGCGCCCAGTCTCTACTCCTCCGTTCAACTTGCCGTGCTTTGCTTCTTCGCTCAGCGATGCGGACAAGGCAGCATAGCCGTTTGGTGCGTCGAGCGTCGCATACGTGATGCTGGGCACAAACTCGTCGCGGTAGAATTCTCGACACAAAGCTGCTTCCCGATTCCTGCTCTCTCCGCAGACGCGCGAGGCCCATGCGTCAGTGAAGAACTGCGTCTTCCAGCGATTTCCATCGTCGTTCGAATTCCTCGCCGCCGCAATAAAGCGCACAGCGGTGTTTCGCGATAACCGCCACTCAAGTGCGAGACGAAAGCACGCCGCCCAGAGGTACTTGGCTGCGAGATCTCCCGTCGCGCCGATCACAATCACGCGAACAAACGGCGCCCTGGGCTTCTCGTACGTTGTGCCTTCACTTGCGGAGACACACAGCACAGCTGTGGTCGCTACGTAGAAGCACGCAAGGAGGCCAAGCAAGCCAAGCTTCACGCGCTTCGTGGGCGTTCTTGGCATTGCGATATTTTCGCAGTGTTGCTGATCAAGTCAGGAGACCGTGAATTGCGAGAATCAGCCGCCAACCCCTCAAATCACGATAGGTCTCATCGTTCATATTTGAGAGGGTGTAGCCATGTTCATTTCTCACAGCACCTCTTCAATGTAGACGCTGTCACCACGCGGTCGCATCACGACGGGCGAGCGCTTCCGCAGGTGGATCTGCGACGCCT
This sequence comes from Pythium apleroticum, assembly GCA_023337875.1. NCBI lineage: Eukaryota > Oomycota > Peronosporomycetes > Pythiales > Pythiaceae > Pythium > Pythium apleroticum. The sequence goes on along the minus strand of JAADXN010000673.1, from coordinate 15,919 downwards.
CCTCATCAAACATTGACCCATCATACAGGCGTTGAGCACGTCGATCTCCAGGAGGGAGCACAGGTGAGGAAGATGTGAGGCTGGAGCGAGTCTTCTGCGACGCGAGGCCGCCCGCGTTGTCTGTCGCCGCTGTGGCTTCTTCGAAGTAAGCTTCGACCACGAAAGCAACCACGAGGTTCAGCATCATGACGACCGCGATGATGTAGTAGCTGATGAAGTAGACGCGACACCACTTGGAGGTCACAACCTCTACGCCTTCCATGATGATGTTCCACTACCACAACGAATGCAGCAACGTCAGCAGAACATCGCGTTGGGTAATGATACCACTCACCACGTACATTGTTGACGAGCAATAACTCGAACAGCGTCGTCAAAGCCGAGGGAAAGTCGTTGAAGTTGTTTGTGAAGTAGTTGGACTTCCCGAATGTGCTTTCGGCGAGTCGAGCGTCTCCGATCACAAGCTTCCCGCCAAAGATCTGCACGCCGATTGCAGCATACTCCATCATCACGATTCCAAGCATTCCTGAGCAACACCAGTGGGCGATCAGTGTGAGTGAACATACGAACGACAAAGAGAGGCAGCGAACCGTATAATGTCGTGAAGGCAGGCAGAAGCTGGAGCACGATACTGAACATGGTGCTCAGAGACTGGAGCGCGATCAGCAGCCGCAGGCACCGAAGAAACCGCAGCAGGAGCAGCATGCGAATCCACTGCCAGTCCATGCCTTCCGTGTAGTGCACTTGGATGCTGACCTCAGCGATGAAGATCACAACAGTCACGATGCAGTCGTACCGGTTCTTTGGGCTAGAAAAGTACTCGCTGAAGTCGGTCGCGTACATCTTCAAGGCCATTTCCACGAGATAAACGCACGAAAAGAGTGGCATGAACCGCTCCCATTGCACGTAACTTCGGTCTCGTCCGTCAATCTTCGCTTGAATCTCGACGAGAATCGCCACGAGGTTGCCCAGAATGATGACGTCGACTGAATGGTCGAACCACTTGGTGCGCACGAAGGTCACGACTGCCTCGACAACAGCGTTGGACGACGGCTGCCGGGCGACTGGTAAACGTCGGCGTGACTTGTTCTTTTGTCGCGCTGCGTAGCCTTTGATCTTGACGATGAACTGTGAAAGACTGATCTCGGACTGACGCTTGGCGGGTGACGGATCGCCGCGATCGCCGATGGATGTTCTAGCTGCAGCGTGAACGCTGAAAAACGAAACCACTGGTCGCATGAGCTCTGAGATGAGCTCTTCTAGCGTCTCTCTCGATATCGTCTTCGAGGACTGATCACCTTCATCGCTCCACTCTCCTGGTAGCAGCTGGAAAGCGAACTCGAGCGACTTTTGACGACGCTTGGCGTAGCGGAGAGCACGTTGGGACACTTCTTGGCGATAATTCTGGTAGATCGATGCGAATACTAGATTCATCATCAACAGCAGCCCGATCACGAGAAAGCTGATGAAGAAGAGACTGGAGTAGCGCGCTTGTTCGTACGCAGGAAGCATCACGTCTGGGAAGTTTGCCGTCGTGAGTAAGACGAGCATATTCATCCACGAGGTCTCGAAATCTGGGAAATACTGCCGGCCTTCCGCTGTCCCTTCGAAAAGGATCATGCCACACGAAGCGTAGATGACGATGAGCACAAGCAGCGTGAGCAAGCCGTCCATGACGCGAGGAAGCACCCGCAACAAACTCATGAATCCGGATCGCAAGCGTTCGCTCATGGTCAGCAGCAGCAGAGGCCGAATCATCGGAGATAGCACGATAGGCTTCAACTCGTTGCGCACTGGCACCGTCTCCGCTCCACTTCGAGGTAGCAATGCGACCAGCACGACGGACACGACGTCCGACATGATGAGTACCATTTGCACGACGTGCCACTTGTTGACGAAGTATAAACGCTTCCCGAGGTACTGGTACTTGAGAGCTCCTTCGATGCCGAGAATGATGAGATTCAGTAGCTCGATGACGAACGTCGTTTCCCTCGATAACACCGGTAGGTTCCACATCAATACGTGGTGGGGCTCGCCACACGAACTCGAAAAGAAGCACCACGATGGCACTTCGAAGAAGCTCAACCCCAAGAGAATCGCCATGTTCCCTACCCTTGCGAACTGGAGAGCGTGATACCACCTCTTGTATTCCAGCTTGTGGAGACCTTCGGAGACGTATTCTTCACCCAAGAACCGGCCATGAAGCGCATCTCGGACGTACAACGCACTGAGTTCAATGCGCTTGGCTCGGTGTTCATCTCCTTCGCCGTCTTGATCAACTTTTGCGAGCACTGCCTCCGAAAAATGTGCACTGGCAATGGATTGAGACGCTGCTAGCGGATCGCTCACTTGATCTTGAGCCTTCTTGCCTTTCGAGTCTTTGCGTCGAATGCTGCCGACGAGATCAGGTATCGCACGCTGAAAGTACATGAGCGTTGCTACTAGCCCCACGATCATACACCCGACGAAAAAGGTCGACATGACCAGGAACAGCGAGCCAACCGACATACAGAACCCAAGCAACGCAGACCACTTGGAATACTACAACGCATGACACGATCAGTCCCGATAGCAAAACGCTCACAGATGCCAGCAGCACGCACCATGATGAATGAAGAACTGAATGTTGGAGAGAGAATCTCATGGTAGAAACACGCGAAGTTCACGACAGCAAACGAGAACAAAAAGATGGACGCGACGATAGGGATGATCGTGTCCACGGAGCCACACAAGATTGCGACTTGGCTCAGGCACCACGCAAAGATGAAAGGTTTCACTGATCGTTCACCTGGCCGGGAGAATGAATGAAACGACGCGTCATGACTGGTTGCATTTGGCCGAGAGAGTTGCTGCGTCGTTTCATACACACTGGCCGCGCCGACGATGTTCGAGAGAGCCGACGTCAGTGTCGTTGCGGTGATCCCCAAGTAGATCACGGGGATTCCGAGAACGGAGTCCACGACGAGCTGGACAACGAATCGCTGCTTGCGGAGGTACCCGTTCTCAACGCAAGCAGCGAGCACAAGACTCAAGACGAAGTACACGAGGCAGCTGAAGGCAAGTGCCTTGTGAGTGCCCACAATCAAATGTGCCGACCCCATCCTTCCGTTGCGTCGTGGAGTTCGGACTTGCAACGTCATCAGCTCATCTGCCAAATGCGCACCAGCCATAACGCCACAAAAGGCCGGGAAGAACTCGCCAAACATCTTGAGCAGGCCCTCGGGGTCGTGGCCGGAGAGGTTTCCACGCAAGAATCGAGATGAGACACCCGTTGCGGTCGCGGAATTGGGCACGAGGAGGAATAGCACGTTGCTCGCGATCGACACGAACACGACGGCGAACACAACCTTCAACAGGCGCTTGCTGATCCTTCCACCGAGCGCGAAGCCGATCAAAAGAAGCACTTGCATCCCGCTTGCGATCGCCACTGTCACCCACGATCCTGACTCGTTCCACGGCAACGGATGCTGCTTCACGCCAATGTCGAGGTAAAACATCGTGATCTCTGCGAATCCGAGCAGATAATACGCGCTTGCGACACCAAACGCTAGGAACAACAGCACGCCAATGACGCGGCCCGAGTGTTCGCCCACTGACCGCAACACTGCGTCGTACAGCCCAGTTTCCTTCGCGTCGTCGTGACTCTGCGACGACGCCAACGCCGACAGCGAGCCAATCGATAGAAACGTGATGCTGAACGCCACACCGATGATGCTCCACGTCCGCAAGAGCCCCACTGTGCCCACAATGAGCCCAAGACGCATGAAGATGATCACGCCGAAGATGCTGCACACTACGGGGATGAACGCGTTCGCCGATCGCTTCCGCGCCAGCTCGTTGTTCGCCTCCGCGTCCACGGGCGAGCCCAGCGGACTGCCGTACGCACCGCCGTCATCTCCATCCTCATGACTTTGCGGCGTCGTCACCACACGCAGCTTCAGCGTCGCATCCGAGCGCATACGCGGGCTGTCGCTGAGCGCCACCGACCCATACATCTTCCTTCTTGGCGTGGCGACTTCAAGATTCGACTTTGAGTGATGGTGCTGATGGTTAGGAACCGTTATGATAAACGGAGTGAAACGGAGGAGTCAAATGTATGAAAAATGGGTTTTCGGAAATATAGAGAACCCGGATTCTTGTGGCGATTGGGCAGCTGGGTGGTGTGTGGCCGAGCACCCAAGCCATTCCATTGGTATCGGACGGAGACCTCTTGATCGAAGGGGGTGGACGAAGCGCAACTACCAAGCCAACCGAAGTGAACATGGCGACTCCAGAGGCGGCGGCGAACGTGCAGGTGCCAGGCACCGATGAGAACGCGGTGGGCAGCGAGATCCTGTCGCTGCAGTGCCGTTTCTACGAGCAGAAGTACCCGGAGGTCGATGAGCTGGTCGTGGTGAACGTGCGCTCGATCGCGGAAATGGGCGCGTACGTGTCGCTGCTCGAGTACAACAACATTGAGGGCATGATCCTGCTGTCCGAGCTGTCGCGTCGTCGTATCCGCTCGATCAACAAGCTCATCCGTGTGGGCAAGAACGAGGTCGTGATGGTGCTGCGTGTCGATAAGGAGAAGGGATACATTGATCTGTCCAAGCGCCGTGTCGCCCCAGAGGACATCATGAAGTGCGAGGAGCGCTACAACAAGGCCAAGACGGTGCACGGGTGCGTTTTCCATGGTGTTTTTTACATAGCAGCGAAGGGGAGGGAAGCTGACGCGCATGTGTGGCTTCAATATCCAGTGTGCTCCGTCAGGTTGCCCAGGAGACCGGCGAGAACGTCGAGTCGCTGTTTGAGCGCATCGCTTGGCCGCTGTACAAGAAGTTTAAGATCGAGTCCCAGCTCGATGACGAGAAGAAGGTGCGCGATTGCTTTCACCGTGGGCTGGATATCTGATGAGGGTATTAACTGGATGCTGGTTCGATCGTGAATCAGGCGGAGTACGTGCATGCCTACGATGTCTTCAAGATGGGAATCACGGACGAGTCGGTGTTCGAGGGCCTTGACATGTCGCCAGAGGTCTTCGAGGCGCTCAAGGCCCAGATCCGTCGTCGTCTGACGCCACAGCCGATCAAGGTCCGCGCCGATATCGAGGTCACGTGCTACACGTACGAGGGCATCGACGCCATCCGATCGGCATTACAGGCGGCTCAGGCCGTTGGCACCGAGGACACGCCAATCAAGGTCAAGCTCATCGCGCCACCGATGTACGTGATGACGACCAACACGCTGGACAAGGCCAAGGGTATCGAGAAGCTCAAGGAGGCCATTGAGACCGTCCGAGAACACATCACGGCCAAGAAGGGCAACATGTCGGTCAAGATGGAGCCGAAGGTGGTGAGCGTGAACGAAGAGAAGGAGTTCCTGCAGATGATGGAGAAGCTCGAGAACGAGAGCCGCCAGGTCGACGGTGATGCCGCCGAGGACGATTAGACTGCTACGCGTTGATTAGGAGCTGCACGGGATACACACGACTGCCACAATATTCAGCCTGGAGGAGAGACGCTTCCGGCTTCTTTGTGTTGCTGGCTCCAAGCGCCCGTCAGATAGGACAGAGTAGCGTGTTATGGCTGCAATATCGCTTGTTCTTTGCTTTACCTCACGCAATTCGAACGTTGTTCGGGATGACATTCATTTGAACTTACTGTACTACGTCAAAGGTTACAGAGAAGCCTCCCTATCGACACGAGCACGCTTGAACTCGTTGAACTTCTTTGCAGAGCCTCGCACCTGAGGAGAGCATAGGCGGCAACGTCAGTCTTGTGCAGGGCCAACACTTCAGAAACCCACATCAACTCACCGCATCTGGAGGGAATCTTCGTGCGTTCTTGTCCATTTTGTCATGGATGGCCGACGGGAGATCGATATCACACTTGTCTACATGGGTAGCTGCGCGTCAGCGAATAGATCGTCGATGACTTCCAGAGCTACACTGAAGAAGCGTACCTGCGAGGCGGATGAGGTACATCATGACGTCACTGATCTCTTCTCCGAGATGTACGCGCTCGTCGTTTGTCCACTCTGTGGGAACAAGCCACAATAGTCAGAACTACGAGTTCAAGAAAGATCGAGATAGTAGCTGGGTACCTTCGACGGGTTTGTTGTCTCCTTTCCACTGGAAGCACTCGCACAACTCGCCCATCTCACCTGCCAGCGCCAGCAGCAGGTTGCGTGGACTGTGGAACTGGTCCCAGTCGCGCTCATCGGCAAACAGCGACAGCTTTCGTCGAAGGCCTTCGAGCGTCGTCGTCTCTTCAAATTTGGACTCTTCCACGAGCAAACTGGATGCTGCGCTTGCTGGCGTTTCTGGCAGCGATGCCGCCGCGGTGGCAGCCGCCGCGACTGCCGCAGCTGCAGCCGAAAAGTCTTCGATGTGGGAGTCAATCGCACCTCCTAACAGTGATTCGCTGTCGTGCTCGGCTGCGTCGAGGATATCTGCCGCATTCGCTTGTCCGTGGAGAGCATGATCGTGGTGGAGCTGGGCTGTGGCGTTTGTGTACGAGGTCATGGACATCTGCAGATCCCCGTCGCTTGGAGGCGATGACATCACACCCGCAGCAACACCAGACGCGTCGGCCATCGCCGCAACGGCAGCCTCATTCATCGCCGCCGCTGCCTGTGCGTCTGTGTATTCGTAGTCGGAATCGTGGAGCGCGCCGACGTTCTTCAGCGCGTCGGGGCCGATCGGGTGGTTGTGCTTGTCGTGGGTCCGCACTTTGACGCGGTATCCGGCGCCGTCCTCGATCGCAGTCGCATAAATATGGAACGGACAGCCAATGTCGCGCAGTTTGTGTCGCGAGCGCTTGCCCGTCCCGCGCGATCGGAACTTGATGCCGTGTGTGCACTTGAACGTCTTGGACAAAAACTCCGCCACGGGTTTTCGGTCATGGCGTCCTATTTCACAGAAGAACACAGCCACCCGAGACAATTAGCCAAGCACAGTCGATCAGAGTCCACGGACTGCTGCCTCACCTTTGGAAACGGTGCGGTTGTAGACTTCAAACGTGAGCGACGAGCGCTTGCGGATGGGATGGTGTCTTTCAATGGCGCTCGCGACCGCGAAGTCAAACGCCGCCCAGTCGCTGTAGAACTCATCGAAAAGCGGTGGCTCTGAACCTGTCTGTCCGTCTAAAGCATGCGCGTCGACGCTGTGGTCCTTCATCTCGAGCGCCTTGTCGAGTTCGTCCATCGGGCCTGTGATTCCGCTCGTTGCCGATGACCAATGTGCTGTGTTGTGCTTTCTTGGGCTTGACCCACCGTCAAGAACAATGGAGTTGGTTATCGAACGCTTGAATGGTTAGGAACTCTTGAATTCATTTTAGAAGGGTATCAACATCTTGGAAAGAAGCGGCCCACTGTGATCGAATGGTATGTTTTTATGCAGGTGCTGACCACCGATTGGATTGGTCGTGTCTGTGTGTGTCAGCAGCAGCGGAAGGATCACAACACACCACGACGATGGCGTCCCAAGCAGCGCAGCGCACCGTGCGTCATTACGCCGCACTGGCTGCACGTCCAGCAACGACTCTCGGCATGCATCATGCTCGCGTGGTGGTTGTGCGATCAAGCCTTGCAGCACTGACTGGCAAGTCTCGTGGACCAGCGTCGTTGCTCCTGAATCTGCGATCAATGCAGGCCACGCGCGCCTTTAGCACCGATCCGGGATCGAAGCTGGGGCCAATGAACGGAGACATCCGCTCTCGCACAGTCAATGTTGTTGGAGATGACGGCAAGATGCGTCGAGACGTGCCTTTTGCTCAGGCGCTGCAGGAAGCGAGAAGCGCCGGTGTCGATCTCGTGCAGGTCGCCAGCAACAACGGACAAGCCGTGTGCCGAATGTTCAATGCGCAGAAGCGATTGTTCGCGCTCAAGAAAGCCATGAAGCAGACGAAGCCCAAGCAAGACAAGGAGGTTTCGTTTGGTGTCAAGACTGAGGTGGGTGTGCTTGTGGCGAGCAGCATCGTCAAGACTGGCGTAATGTCCATGAACAACTGGTCTGACTTAAAGGCATCCCTGCCGTTTGCATAGGCACACGATATCAACACGAAGGCAGCGCAAGTCCGCAGCTTTCTGTCTAAGGGCCACAAGGTCAAGGTCACAGTCAAGTTCGGTCGTGAGTTTCACCTCCTCGAGCGGGCACAGGGCCAGCTGAAAGTGATCGAAGAAGTCGTCGGCGCAGAGGTTGGTGGCCCAGAAGCTAGCCCACAGAACCAGTATGGCGGCGTATATGTGTACTTCGTGCCAAGGAGCCAGAAGTGAGAACGAGAGCGAATTCGGGAGCAGAGCTGATGTGCGGCCATCCCTCCGATGAGCTCTGCAGCTCGTGAGCTCGTTGCCATTTGGCACATAATAAAAGAGAATAGAGGTAACACAAACCCCAGTACCATGCAACACCTGCCGTCGTCTGCAGCTTTATGCTTCGGTATACTGCGTGTGGACACGCCACTCCCCAGCATGACCATCTCGCGGCATCCGATTTCCTCCCACATCGTCAATTGTTGCGTGAATGTTGCACGAAAGGATCTAATGGGGTTCTCTATTCGAGTTGTACACAGTACTTCACCCGCTACAACCCCCTTCTTCCACGCCGAAGATACCAAACGCAAGCAAGCAGCAAGACGGAGGCGACGGCATCTGCATCTCTTTGTGTATCTCTGTGTAGACGCAGCTCCAGACAGCGACAATGGGCACCGACGTGAAGAGCGAGAAGAAGCCGGAGGCTGCGGCCCCGAAGAAGCAGGCGAGCGTCGGTAACATCTCGGAAGAGATCGAAGACGACCTCAGCACGCTGCCGAACATGAAAGTCTCGGAGGTCTACTACTTGCTGCAGCACCAGCACTCGGCCGTGAGCACGCTGCCAGCGACTGAAGTCGCGTACAAGAACGAGCTGCTGGAGATGATCAAGGCCAACAAGATGACGCCGTTCTACAAGCGCGTGGCGGCCGAGTTCAAGTGGCAGGTCGATGCGGCGCTTGTCGCCGAGATGAGCGCGGCGAACGACGAGGAACTGAAGACGCTGGAGGAGCGCATTGCCGACGCCACGCAGAATCTGGGCGATATTGAAGTGCTGGAGGCGCTACTCGCGAAGGCGCGCATGTTCTCGCGTATCGGCGACAAGGACGCGGCGCTCGAGGCGTTCCGCGTCGCCGGCGAGAAGCCACAGTCCATCAACCAGAAGATCCTGGTGTCGCTGCACATCATCCGTATCGGTCTGTTCTTCTCGGACTTGGATCTCGTGGAGAAGAACATCAAGAAAGCGACGGCGTACGTGTGATGTTGCAGCAGTGGACGAGTGATGTAGGAGGCACTGATGTTTCTCTGTGATTCATTGTAGGCTGATTGATGAAGGTGGCGACTGGGACCGTCGCAACCGTCTCAAGGTGTACGAGGGCTGCTACCTTCTTATGGCGCGTGACTTTAAGAAGGCCGCCAAGCTGTTCCAGGAGTCGGTCGCGACCTTCACGGCCACGGAGCTCATGAGCTACAACACGATGATCTTCTACTGCGTCACCACCTGCGTGCTCAACCTCCCACGTGTGGAACTGAAGAAGAAGATCGTCGACTCGCCAGAGATCCTCGCGGTCATCAACGAGATCCCGTTCTTGACGGACTTCCTGGAAGGTATCTACGAGTGCAACTACAAGCGCTTTTTCACGGCGCTCGTCGACATCCAGCCCTACATCTTGCGCGACAAGTACCTCTCTGCCCACGTGCGCTTCCTGTACCGTGAGCTTCGCGTCATGGCCTATTCGCAGTTCCTCGAGGCCTACCGAAGCGTGACGATGGAGTCGATGGCGCGTTCGTTCGGTGTGACGGTCGAGTTCCTCGACACGGAGCTCGCGCGCTTCATCGCCGCTGGCCGCCTCAATGCCAAGATCGACAAGGTCGCCGGTGTGATCGAGACGAACCGTCCAGATGCCAAGAACGCGCAGTACCAGGATGCCATCAAGAAAGGCGACTTGCTGTTGAACCGTATCCAGAAGCTGGCACGAGTCATCAACGTCTAATTCTTTTGACGGAAGGGCGTGCTGCGGGTAGTGGTCATCACACTGAGGATGTCACTACTCGTAGGAAATACATTTGCATTAAAGACAAGTGGAAATGTGCAATCGTGTTATGTATGGCTGCTGAAGGATACCGTGCTCGCTGCGCACAGTTTATAATTCCTCGGCTCAGCCAACGAGCTCGACGACACGGTCGAGATCGATCGTCATCTTGTCCTTGTTGCCGTAGTTTCGGATGATCGTGATGGCATCGTGGTGGGCAAAGTCGTGGACCTGGTCCTCCAATAGCGACGTCAGGTCTTCGGCATCCAGCGCTCCCGTCTTCTTGCGGAAGGTCGTGAGCTTGGACGTGAAATTGCTCTTGTCTAGCAGGCGGCTGCGCACCTTCTGGACCACCACAATCTTGTCAGAGCGCAGAAACTTCTTGGCGTGGGCTTCCATGAAGTTCGCACTGTAGTCATCCATCTCGTAAATGACGAACATGCGACCGGAGATGTACACGCGACCTCCCACGTAAAAGTCGTGGAGCGTGAAGAGGTTTCCGTCAGGCTTCTTCGCTCGCGTTCGCTCGAGGAACTTGCCGCAGACGAAGCCGCTGTTGCGTTGGTTCGGCTCAGCGATCTGGACACTAGCATCCGACACAATGACCGAGATGATGAAACGGCGATCGATGTCTTCGGGCTTGGTCGTGTCAAAGCGTGCTCGGAACCGCAGCACCTCTGTGGTATCCAGCGATTCAATGCTCTTGAGAGGAGCCTTCGGCATGAGGTGGTAACACGACTGCAGCGAGTCCTCATCCGAGCCGATGCCATCATGAGGAGGAGGCACGAACGGCGGGATGACGTTTGGAGGATCTGCCACGACGATCGGAGCCGCCAATGGGAAGCCGTTCGCCTCAAACCACTCCCGCGTCGTGGCATCCGCGTCCAAGATCAGGATCTGGCGGTTGTGGATCGGAATGTACTTGCCGATCTTGAAGTCGTTCCATGTGTAGATGTTCTGAGAAGAGATCGCCACGGCCTCCTCTGTTTCGTTGTCGCACACTGCAGCCGAGGTCTGCTTCTTAGGGTCTCGCGAGAGCTTGGTCCGGTTCAGAAGCTTTGGGAATGGATCGCATCCCGAGTTGCGGTCGTACGACTCCAAGATCTCGATCGTGTTGTCCGACAAGAAGTAGTGGATCGTGTACCGGTGCTTCATGCCGTACAGTTTATCCGTGTCATCCCAGATCGAGAAGAACCGGAGAACGTGGCGGTCGTGGTCCAAGAACCGCTTGAGGAAGTCCGACGGTCGTGCGAACTTGCCCAACCGAGCCTCCATGAAGTCCTTCATCGGGTACTGCTTCTTGCCGTAGTTGGCGTCCATATCTTGGCCGGTTTCTCGAGACATTTGAGCCTTGCGGATCTCACTGTAGCTGTCTCGTGGTGGCTCTTCATCACGAGGCACCTTGACTCCCTGGGATGCCAGGAACTGGCGGGTGAACTGGTCAGCTGTGATCAAGTGAAACGTGCGGCCGTAGAATGTCAGCTCGCTTCCCACGTTCAAGTCACGGAACGTGAAGTGCTGCATGTTGCCGTAGGCATCACTCTCTGGCTTTGGGATGCGATGGCGCTTCACGAAGTTTCCCTGCAGGATGCCACTGTTCTCGATCTTGGGCTCTGTGATCTGGATCGTGTTGTCTTCCAGGTAGTAAAACACCTCGCACCGGCGCACGCGGTAGTTCTCCATGTTGCTTTCGTGGACGGCTTCCAGGAAGTAGGAGCCGAAGAGAAGCACCTTCTTGTCAAAAGCGATGAAACTGGGGTTGAATGGCTTTGAGATCGTGAGTGCCGCCGCGTTGTTCTCCAGCGTCGTGAGCGAGTCGAGTCCTTGTCGTTGCAACTCGTGCACATACGACGACGCTGGCTTCGTATTCCCCAGCGCATGGCCGCGAGTCTTTGGTGTCGTGTCACCATGGCGACGGAAAATCAGCGGCACATCCTTCTGCTTTTCGAGGAACGACGTCGTCGGCATTTTGGAGCCGTCTGCGTGCCAAACGCTGCTCTTCCAACTCGTCCACGGCACGCGTCTGCTCTGCTTTCAAGTGTGGGCGGGCTTCGCCTTCAAGCGCCCTACCTCCACTGAGGCCAGACCCTGGTAGCGCAGACCCTGCATAGCCACAGCGCCTATAGTTATCGCCGCGTATCCATCGGCAAATCAATCTGATCGCCCGCCCATTCTTAGCAGGTCATGTTGAACCCATTCCGCGCCTTTTCGAGAGCTATTCATACCAGACCCTAACTAATGTGGTACACGTCATTCACACAATTGGTAGTGTGGTACACATCAAAGTGGATATAACCTTGAAAACGAGGCTCAAATATTTGATTGTAATCAACTCGAGCGATCAACGGGTCACTCCCGTGGCGCGAGAAACGTGGTCGGGCACAAACAGAAAGAGACCGCCGAGTGAGCAGCTCAAGCCAATCCACATCATGGCCGACGAACAGACCCCGCAGCTCAAGGAGTTCTCCGTGGAGGAGGTGTCCAAGCACACGACCGCTGAGGACTGCTGGATGATCATCAAGGACGAGGGCGTGCGCAAGGTGTACGACGTGACCAAGTTCCTCGACGACCATCCCGGTGGTCCTGAGATCATGCTCGACCTGGCTGGCCAGGACGCCACGGACGAGTTCGAGGATATTGGCCACTCGAATGATGCGCGCACGCAGCTCAAGGAGTGGCTGATCGGCAAGATCGAGGGCGACGTCAAGCAGGAGAAGAAGGAGACCAAGAAGTCCACCGTGGACGCGTCGGGTCGCGACAAGAGCGCCAGCGGCGGCGGCCTCACGGGCCTCCTCGTGGTCTCGGTCGCCGTTGCGGCCGTTGCGCTTTTCTTCCAGTTCGGCCACTAAATCGAACCGACTGTGATGAAAATGCATTGAAGCCCGCGAACGAAACCCCAAGAACTTACAGCAGTGACTTTGCGCGTGGACATGGAGCCATGTTCGCGAAGTACCAGAGAGCATTTTGTAATAGATATTTTGCGCATCAATCACGTCTATCGTCGCTGGAATTCCGAGAACTTCACCTGTGTGTCATGTAGAAGGCGACAGCTACGTCATGTTGGTGGATCGTGAAAGGGTGCACGCCATTGTGGCCCATGCCACGTCCATGTCCGCCCATGAGACGACCAGAAGTGCATGACGTCATGTCCGCTCGAGCCATGAAGCCATGGCAGCGTGACAGGCCACAATCAAAACTCGCCCCGTGGCAAATCACGCTGCAGGTTGACATTTGGTTCTCAAAACAAGGTGTATTTTAGATCGTACGACCTTCGCGCAACATCTCAACTACAACGTTGACGGTGGCTGTGCGGGTGCTGCTGCTGGGAAGCCACTGCTAATTGTGGTGCTCATGGTCGCGCCTTCGTAACTCTTGGCCGCGTAGAGCTTGTTCCACTGCGACAGCGACTCGCGCTTGTTCTCTTTCTTGATTGCATCTACAGGGTAGAATCAAAACGAAAACGATGACGGTGAGCCCCGATCGTGACAGGCCATGGAAAGAGGAGACTCACGGGATTGGGCGTCGACACGCAGACTCTCTGACCGCTTCTTCATGCGGTCAACACTAGTTGAGATCTCTGACATTGCGGCTTTCATGTCTTGCACTTTCTTGATGTACTGTGGCAGCTTGCCCATGACGATTGCAACGTTTTCGATCTGTTCATTCGAGCAAATTGTCTTGTGCTGGGACGAGAGCAGGCTGAGAAGACGCTGGAATAAACGGTAGGACCCATAATCAGTTCAACAACCATAGATCATACACAATGCACATGCTGGGCGTACCTGTTGGCTGTCGGTAAGCTCTGCTATCCGGCGGATCGTGGCATCTAGAGATGGCTCCAGCTTCTGCAAAACCGCGTGCCCCATCATCGCCGCTCCATCGACAGTCTCATCAATCGTCCATGTCTCTTCATCCTGCTCAATGGTCGGTTGAGTCAATGACGCGCGCTGGGAGAGCGGTAGCTCTGGCGTGCTGGGACGACTGATAGATCGTACGCTTGAGTCAATACTAGCTCGACCTGAGCGTTCGTCCAACTGCAACGTGTTGACGGCTGACGCAGCTGCATCTTCTTCCGCTACTGCAGGCTTCCTCTCAGCCTCGCCGCCATCATCGTCTTCATCGCTTTCACTGTCTTCCTGACCGGTCACAGGCGCTTGCACGCTGAACTTGGGCTGAATGCTCGGTTGAATGAGAACGGGAGCAGGCGCGCGATTGAACTGGAAGCCCAACTCTTCACCAGCAACGATCAGCATCACCATCCGCAGTTAATACACCGCGTAGCACACACACCTTCCTCCTCTTCGTCCTCTTCGCTGTCTTCCCCCGCCAGGACGCGTCCGCCGAATCCAAGATCAGCCATTTCGCTTGGGTCGCTCTTTCGTTTCTTCGAAGACGGAGCTTGACCGGCAACAACCATCACTCCGGTTCATCATATTTGTCCAATCAGAGAGGTATCACGGTGGATTTGAACCAATTGCCACTGAGTATAATTTATGGAAGTGATCTCGCTGAATATGGAAAGTGAAGTGCCGGACGCGCCTGTCATGGGGAATGGCATCCTGGTGGGCATCTCGGTTCCTCTAACGGCGTAATCGCGTCTCTGAGATGACACGTAGCGAGTCACGAGCACGGTCCATCCATCGTTCTGTTCGTCGATAGAAGAAAGCCATGTCAGAGTGTTGTCTGTTAATGACCGCGGCCAACAGGATAATCGAGCTTTGAACGCCACCACTAAGAGCTTTCCCTCATGGCAGCTCAGCCGCTCTACGGCAGCAACAAGCACAGCACATCCATCCAACGTACCGGCTTCCTCGGCGACTTGACGCAGCGTCTGCGCTTCTTCCTCGCTTTGGATCTGGAGACGCCGAAGTTCCTCGAGTTGCTCTCTGTGAACCAACAACCAACGATCAGAAAAAGAGCCCTCACATCGTCTGGAGAGCTACAGTAGCAAGAATTCTAACTCACTCCTCTGTCTTCTCGAGGCCAGGCAGGTCGTCGATCAGCGCGTCGGTCTCCTTGACAGTCGCGAGCACTTCCTTGGCCAAAAGTTTGATCTAATCACCAGAAGAATCCACCCAACCACACAATTAGCGTGACTGACACCTGACGAACAAGTCTAACTTGGTAAGGAGACACCCAATGAACCACGCACCGCTTCGACATTCTCATCGCGGGTCTTGTCGTCGCCCAGCGTCGCCGGCAGCAGCCGCAACGCGTTGAACATGCTCAACGCCATCTTGTCGACGCTCGCCTGGAGGAGCGTGACCTTATCCACCGACGCCGCGCCCGTTTCACTCTTCATCGACGCATCGTTGTCGATGTCGCCAGCCAGCGGCGTCTCCTGCTTCACCGTCGGGTCCTCATCGACGTCCATCGCCTCCACCATCTTGCTCCTTATTGCTGTTTGGGGTCTGCTTGCTTGTGTGGAATGTTTCCTGAAGAAAACCAAAAAATGAATGTTGCGCGAATGTATCCCAAACATTTTGGCGCGTTACCAAAGCAACCAGCGCAGTTGAAGGGAAATGGACGAGCAAGACGCGACGATGCTGCCTTTGGCGGCGAGACATTCATGCTGCAGATAACGCGTTCCACAGCTGGCTATCCGCATGGGACGACTGTGGACTTCGCGGATGGACTATGCGAATGGCTGGTCGCGCAATCTATCATCCAAAGAGCGATCAAGCGGGTAGCAGCGTCACAGATGAGACGCCACTTTACCTCCACCGATCTCTCTATGACTCACAACCGAATCAAACATAGGGAAGAGGCAAGAACACCGTCACCGACGAACCAAGCACGATAAGGAGCAGAGCAAGAACGTGGTGAGCGATTGAGTGCGTGAGTGCGTGAGTGCGTGAGTGCGTGAGTGCGTGAGTGCG
>JAADXN010000672.1:0-17844 GCA_023337875.1 Pythium apleroticum | reverse complement strand
CTGTGCGCTCAGCGAGCGCGTTCCTCAGTGTCATCCACAGCCCCAATAGCGAGTCTCAAAACGACGGCAACACTAAACAAGCAGGTTTGGCGGTAAAGTCCGTGCAGTTACGTTCACCTCACGGGTGCGTCAATGAACGAGCAAGGGACTGGGCGTGCATGTATGTGACGTCTGTTGGAGCGCGGCTGGTGGCTGGTGGCATCGTCAGGCATCGCAGCATCATCACGAAGCCTGAACTCGCTGCAATGCTCGCGAATGGTGTCTTACTCATTGATAAACATGAACTAAAACAACCTGATTTGAAGGTTCACATATCCGGATAGTTTGCTGTCAGGGAAACGCAGTCTAGAAAAGAAAGTCAAAATAGATCCCGATATCCACTGTCAGTCAGGTTGTTTTCCGATGGGTGGACATGGTGGATGTTTTACGAGCCGTCCTCGGCGTCTCACCATGAAGACAGATGCCACAGTACTTTCCACAATTGTCTGTCCGTCGCTCTTTTCACCGCCGTCTCACGGTACTTGCAATCGTGTATCCGATACGGCCCACAGACAGAGCAAGTCAACGTCCGCCCGCTTTCCCAGCCCAGCTCGCGAGCGATGCGTACGAAGTCGAGTTCCCACGGCCCCGTTGTGCCTGGGACGATGTCCGTGATGACCATTGGTCTCGTCCGACGTAGCCGCAACAGTAGCAGCAGCAGCGGAGCCAGCGGCGGCAAGCGTCCGCTCGTGCGGCGCATCGACTCTCGGACCAAGAGACTGGCCGTGGCAACCGCCGAAGTTGCCAGACTCGCGCAGCACGTACAGCAGCTGCAGCAGTTGCATGACCTGTTGCGGGAGAAGACCATGAGCCGAGCGGAGGCTGCGACGGGCTCTGTCTTGCGGACCATGCGCGTGTACTTCGACGTCTTCCGCTATGGGTACCAGCCACACATGAAGACCGAGCACGCTGGCAGCATGATCTCGAATGAAGCGTTTCTCTTCTCAGTGATTGACGAAGACGACGTGGGCGGCGGATTCCGAGGCATCAAGACGCTGCAGGGCCAGTGGAAGCGATACACTGGGCTGTTCGGCAGTGCACAGCTGCGGTATCTTGACTATGCCGTCGTGCCGCAGGATGAGACGGCGGACGGTGACTGGAGAGCCTTGGTCACGGCAACGGTCGCGCACTCGGGCTACGTCACACTGAAGACCATCGAGTTGCTGTTCCCCCACGTCATGGCAGACGCGTCACTGGTCATGAGTCTGCTGGGGCGTCCGATCTCAGGCGACAGCCGCGCGCAGTTTGTCTTCGACTGCCACACAGGCCGCATCGTCGAGTCTCGGCTCGATGTCGACATGCTCGGGACGTTTGCGAAGATCGTGGAGAAGCCAAGCGACCTTGCAATGCTGTTTAAGCTCGCACAGCTCACGTCCGAGAGCTTTCTCGGAGACACTGTCTGCATCGCGCCAAGCCAAGCCGTGTTGACTGGCTTGAACGGATCCCAGGACGACACTGTGATGGATCCAGTAGAGTCACTGACGGAGAGACAACGGAGATGCGAGGACCCCATGAGTCTGAAAAGCATCCTCACAGTGGAGGAGGTTGCGTGCGACAGCGACGCTGTGGAAATACGAGGCGGCCATGGAATCGAATAGACTGTGAACTGGGAGTGCAACAAAATAACCTCCCCATTGATAACGTCGCAGGATCACAGCCACGCCCCTAAGGCGGAGGCCAGCGTGATTCATTTGGAGATATGGGCCACCACAAGCAGATCGTAGACGTGCTGTTCACCTCACTCGGGCCATTCCATGCGGAGTGAGCACACGACTGACCAGGCTGGCGACGCCACACCAGCATCATCAGTGATGATTCTCATCTAGAAGTTAAATAACCTGGATTGAATGCCCCCCATTGACTCCATGTCACTATTCGAAATAGCAAAGTACTAAAAAATGGAGTAAGTGTTTGTCAACAACATATCAAAAGTCAGGGTGGTTCGCACGAAGTGGTGGTAGAGGCGAATCCCGAACCGTCTTCTCGTCGTCACTCCAGGAAGACAAACCACATTCGCATTCGTTGCGCGTCGCCTCTATCCGCCGCCTTGCAATCCTCCACAGACAAGGCCATCCACTAAACCGCTCGCTCACCCGCGCAGCCCGTGAGCGATGCGAACAAAGTCACGCGCCATCGGCCCAGTGGCGACTGGGACGGTCTCCTCGTCGACCATTGGTCTCGTCCGGCGTAGCCGCAACAGCAGTACCAGCAGCAGCGGAGCCAGCAGTGGCAGACGTCCGCTCGTGCGGCACATCGACTCTCGCACCAAGAGACTGGCCGTGGCGACCGCCGAAGTCGCCAGACTCACGCAGCACGTACAGCAGCTGCAGCAACTACGGGATCTCTTGCGGGAGAAGACCATGAGCCGCGCGGAGACCGTGGCCGGCTCGATTCCGCGGACTTTGCGCACGTACTTTGAGGTTTTCAGGCATGGATACCAGCCGCAGATCAAGACCGAGCACGCCGGCAGTGAGATCTCGACAGACGCATTTCTCTTCTCAGTGATTGACGAAGACGTCGTGGGCGGCGGATTCCGAGGCATCAAGACGGTGCAGGGCCAGTGGAAGCGATACACGCAGTTGTTTGGCGGTCCGCGGCTGCGGCTTCTCCACTACGACATCGTGCCGCTGGATGAGACGGGAGACAGCGACTGGAAGGTGTTGGTGAGCGCCAACGTCAGCCACTCGGGCCACATCACGCTCAAGACCATCGAGATGCTGTTCCCCCACGTCATGGCGGACACGGCGCTGGTCATGAGTCTGCTGGGGCGTCCGATCGCAGGCGACTGGGGCGCGCAGTTTGTCTTTGACTGCAACACAGGCCGCATCGTCGAGTGCCGCCTGAACATCGACATGCTCACGACGTTTGCGGAGATCGTGGAGCAGCCAAGCGATCTCGCAGTTTTATTCAAGCTCGCGCAGCTCACGCCGGAGTATTTCCTTGGCGGCAACGACTGCGGGGCTGCAAGCCAAACTGAGCCCTCTGGCGCCAACGACTCGCAGGACAGCACTCTAATCACGGATCCAGTCGAGCCAACGACTCTGATTGAGAGCCCTGCACGGAGACGCGACGATCCCATGAGTATGAAAAACATTCTCACTGTGGACGATGGTGACTACGAAAGCGACGCTGTGGAGATACGAGGCGTCAAAGGAGTCGACTAGCGTATGGTCTCGCAGTGTGCAACAAACAATGATCGCTAGAGAGCAATTCGAATGCGTGAAAGGCCTTGCCGACGGATCTTGGGGTTCACATGGCTACACTTCTGACTGGGAATGGTGTGGACGACACCAACTCGCTCGTCGACGACTTGACGTGCACCACATCATTTTCGGCTGTGACGCTTCGCGGCCGCCTTTCGATGTTGAAGAGCTCCCCGACCTCCCAGCAGCAACCCGAGCAGCCCTGTGAGGTCTTTTCGGTCTCCATAGATCTCCTCTGCCGCGGGGCTCGTTGCTGCCAATGGACAGAGAGGACAACAACGAAGATGAGCGACGCGTGTACGTCACGTCGCTGCTGGCGTGCATGTGGGGGCGGCGAGCAGCCGTCCGCAGCGGCGACGCCAAGTCGGACGAGGCGCTGAGCCAGTTCCTGGACGACCCGCAGTGCTCCGTGCTGCTCGCTCGGCTCGTGGGCGACAGCGAGAAGGCGGACAAGGACGCGATCACGTTCTCCACGCAACTGCACGACAAGGTCACCACGTCGTCGGCCACCCCAGAGGCCTCCGGCGCACCCAAGAGCGAGACGGTGTTCATGAAGCTGCGCCCACAGCCGCTCACACCGGAGACCATGTCCACCAACGTCCAGGTGACCTCGATGACCACGCAATCGCCGCTACTGAGTCTGTATCAGAGCCTCCACAACGTGTACGCGCCGCTGCTGCTACGCAACGACGCCACGGCCGGCCAGCTCTCGCAAAAGCTCAAGGACATGCTCACGGAACTGGACGCTGGCTTGGCCAGCTCCATGGTCTCCGGTGCAACGGGCGCCAGTGCGAGTGCGAAGGTCGATGAGAGCTCTACCGCGGCGCTTGTGGGCATTGCGAGCATCACGGACGAGTTCAAGTACTGGGAGAGCGACCACCACCGCAACGCCAGTCGCGCGAGAAAGTTCAGCGACGCCTTCGACAACATCCAGCAGCGCTACTCGCAGCTCGAGTCGCTGACCATGGAAGAGATGGGCGAGCTACTGGACGAGACCAAAGAGGCGCTCGACGATATCTGGCGCAAGCAACTGCCCGGAAGCAGCAGCGCGCCGTTCCCGCAGGCACGCATGAACCACGTGCTGGGGCTCGTCGGAGCCGCGATCAACACCTTCATTCTCTCGCGCACCAAAGACCTGGATCTGTGGACGGGGGCCTTCAACGACGTCAAGGCGCTGTTGGAGCAGTCCACGGAGCTGTGCGAGAAGTGGATCTCGAGCATTGAGACGCTCACGAGCGGCGACTGGCCGTACTTCGACGAGCACAAGTGGGAAGGCCCCAAGTCTGACCAAGACGCCATGCTGCGGAGTCTCGTGGGGCGACTAGACGAAGTGCTGCGACTGCGAATGACGTACGAGGAGCTGGTGTCGCTGCTGCCGCGAGGCGACGGCTCCGTCCGGGAGCTGTGTGGGACGATCTTCCAGCCGTTCAAGGGCCTCAAGGCCCTGTACTACAACCCGTACTCGGCGACACAGTGGAAGGCCGCGGTGCACAAGTTTGAGGGCATGCTTGGGCCTTTGGAGGCTCAAGTCGGAGCCATTTTGAGAGATCAGATCAGCGCTGCAGTCGGAGCTGGCAAGGCGAATGCCACCGTGCGTTTGCTACAACGGTACTGCCATTTACTGCGTCGTCCGTCGCTCGCCAAGACTCTCGCGGGTGAACGGGACGCACTGCTGACGCAACTGGTCGCGCATTTGGACCAACTGCAGAGCGACTTTGAATCGCGATCGTCGGCAGCGTCAAGCAACGGCGCCTTCCAAGAGAAGGCGCTGCATATCGGCAAGATGCTGAGCCCAAATGTGAACGTGATCGTGTGGAGCCACATCCTGTTCATGCGCGTGACCGAAGTGAGTCGTCTCGCGCGACTTGTGCTCAGCGACTTGCCCGGTTTCAAGCCGCTAATCGACAAGGCTGAGAAGCTGGAGAACAACGTGTACGACCTGCTGCTGGACAAGGTGATCGACTGGCAGGCCGACATCAAAGCGCAGCTCAAGAAAGACAGCGGCGCGTCGCTCCGCATCAGCGGCAAGCTCATGTTCTTCGACAAGGGCACGCTGGTCGTCAACTTCAGCGAGTTTCTCGTGACGCTGCTGCGCGACGTGCGGCAGCTTTCGGAGATCGCGACGCAGCACAAGCATCGCGCGAAAGGCGGAGAGAGCGGCAGCGGCGGCACCAAGCTCGTGTGGGTCCCCGAGGATGTCCGCAAGATCGTCGATGACGCCGAGAAGTACTACCGCTTCGGCGTCACGCTGAAGAAAGTGGCCAACTTCTACAACACGGTGGGCAGCCAGATCATCCCGGAGCAGAAGCCGATGCTGCTCAAGTCGCTCTTGCGCTTTGATGAGATCGTCCAGGGCCCGGAGAGCAATCGATCTGCGTCGGCCGACAAGCAGAAGCCCGTCACGTGGAACAACCTCCAAGAATGCAACGACTATGTGAATCAGCTCCAAGACGAAGCCGACAAGCTGGCGGGTGAGATCCGCCGACTCAAGCACGCCCACGAGAAGCTCAGCGAAGAGTTCGTCGGGCTCATGGACGTCGACTTGCTGCGGAGTCCCGACCGGTGGAAGACGCGCTGGGACGAGATCAAAAAGGGGGTCTCCACGCTCACGAAGAAGTACGAGTCCAAGGACACGCAGTGGCTGCTCTTCTGGGACCACCAACTGTACAAGGTGCTCGAGAGCGGTTACCAACTCGGGCTCGAGATGCTGCATGAGAACTTGCCCGACGTCAAGGAAATCAAAACGGAGCTGGTCTTCCCGAAGCCTGGAGCCATCACGGCGAAGAACGACGGCCAGAACCTGACGCTGCTGTTGGAGCCACCCGTGGAAGAGCTCCGCACCAAGTACTACAAGGCGCTGAAGACCTTTGTCGCGCGGCCAAATCGCTTCCAAGGGTTCGGCAACAAGAAGGTCTTCGCTGCGATGTGTGACGCCAACGCCAAGAACCTCGTAGCCGTGTACGCGACGTGCGAGCAGCTCTTCTTCAAAGTGGAAATGCTGTTGTACGAGTACGAACCGTGGAGCGTCGTCACGAAGCTGCCTGGGAATGATGCCGCCCAGTCGAGCGAAGAGTCTCTGCTCGAAAACGAACTTCAGGAGCCGTCCGATTGGGAGCTCAACTTCAAGACGCTTAAGCTCAAGCGCAAGGAAGCCGACAAGATCGCCGACTTTGTCAAGATCGACTGCATCCACGTGTCGCTCACCAAGTTCAAGGAGATGCTGCGGAACCACATGCAGCGTTTCCAGAACGCACTGCTCGAGTCGCTCTTCAAGTCCACGCTGGAGCACGTTCGCGTGGTGGACGAATTCGTGGAGGGCGCGATGGTCAAGCTCAACACGCGGCCCCACTCGATCTCGGAGATCAGCCACGCGCAGCTCGAGTGGAAGGAAATCGACGCCAAGCGCAGCGCCATGCAGACCCACTACGACAAGGCTGGTAAGAAGAAGGCGCTGCTGGTGGCGACGTTGGCTGGCTCGCTGTCTACCACGCTCAACATGGACGAGCTCGAGCGACGCCTGGCCCAACTGCCGACGCGGTGGGAGAACTTTGAGATCGCGCTCGAAGCGTTCAATGATATGATCGAAGAGTCCCGTGAGAACTTGAAAGGCGAGCTGGAAGCCCAGGTCGTGGAGTGCAACGTGGAGATCGACAAGTTCCGCCAGCGCTGGCAGGCCCTGCGTCCTGTGGAAGTTTCCTCATGGAAAGACAGCGACTTGCAGCAGACGTACGCCGCCATGGACGAGTGGCGTGAGAAGCTGGAAGCGCTCAAGACCAAGAGCTCCACGCTGACGGAAAACTGCGCCGCCTTCAGCATGCCCGAGCCAAGCTTCGATGGCCTCGATGTACTTCACGCGGATGTCGATGCCGTCGACAAAAACTGGACCATCTACAAGCAGTTCCGTGAAGAGATCGGCGCGATGGCGGCGCAGGACTGGATCACGTTCTCCGCCAACATGTTCGCACTGCAGGACTGTGCTCAGAAGTGGGTTGACGCAGCCAAGCAGCAGCAAGCCGCAACGACCAAGAGCTCAGCGATGGCGATCGTAGTCGACAAGATCCAGGAATTCTTCACCCACATCAAACGCGCGATGCCGACGCTCAAGCTGTGTCGCGGAGAGCCCTTCAAGGAGGACCACTGGACGGAGCTGCTGCTTCGCCTGGGAATGCCGCGAGACGTCCGTACGGCCGCGCTCACGCTCGGCCACTTTCTCGATCGCATCGAGGCACTGGAGACGCCACAGATGCTGCAGTTTGTTAAGGGGCTTCACGCTCGAGCGCAGGGAGAAGTCACGATCCGCGAAGCGCTGAAGGAGCTGCGTGGCTGGACGGGAGCAGCCAAGCTGTCGCTGCTGGAGCACGTGCACGACGGTCGACGCGTTTGTATCATCAAAGACTGGAAGGAGATCTTGCTCGAGCTTGGAGACAACCAGTCGCTGCTCGCGTCGCTCAAGGACTCCCAATTCTTCAAGCCGTTTGAGCAGGAAGCCAAGCAGTATGAAGAGAAGATGAGTCTGCTGGACCAAGCGCTCGCGCAGCTCAACATCATCCAGCGCAAGTGGGTCTTCTTGGAGCCGATCTTCTCCAAAGGCGCACTGCCTTCTGAGCAGGGGCGGTTCCACAACGTGGACAAGGAGTTCGTCCAGATCATGCTCACGCTCGAGGGCGATCCGATGCTCTTCAACTTGGCCGACGACATGCTCTTCCCCAAGCTCCTGGAGCGACTCTCCGTCATGGTCGATCAACTCGAGCGTTGCCAGAAGGCACTCGCCGACTTCCTCGAAGAAAAGCGCTCGCGGATGCCACGGTTCTACTTCATTGGTGACGAAGACTTGCTGGAGATCCTCGGCCAATCGCAGAACCCGGCGGTGATCCAAAGCCACCTCAAGAAGCTGTACCAGGGCGTGTACCGAGTCGAGTTTTCGCCGGAGAAAGACCGCATCGTCGCCATGTGCAGCTCAGCCAACGAGAAGGTGATGCTCGAGAAGCCTGTGCAAGTCACGAACCAAGTCGAAGAGTGGCTGGAGCTGTTCACCGAGGAGATGCGGCGCACGATCCGCGTGCTGGTCGCGCAGTGTGTGACGAGCAAGGCGCCAGACTACACGCACTTCCCGTCGCAAGTGCTTTGCTTGGCGGAGCAGATCCGCTTCTGCCAGCAAGCCGAAGACGCGATCAAAAACGGAGGCGTGAGCGAGCTCAAGCGGTCGCTCCACGACACGCTCCGCGAACTCACGTCGCTGGACTTGACCACGGAGCCGCTCATGAGTCTCAAAGTGAAGGCGCTCGTGCTGGATCTGGTGCACCACATCGACGTGTGCGACCAGTTGCTGCGTGAAAACTGCAACTCGATCAAAGACTGGATCTGGCAGAAGCAGCTCCGCTTCTATCTCGACGGCACGAAAGACCAGAACGTGCTCATCAAGATGAACGACGCGTGCTTCCAGTACACGTACGAGTACCAAGGAAACGCGCCCAAGCTCGTCCACACGCCTCTCACTGACAAGTGCTACTTGACGCTCACGCAAGGCATGCACATGGGCTTTGGTGGCAACCCGTACGGCCCTGCCGGTACAGGAAAGACCGAATCCGTTAAGGCGCTCGGGGGGCAGTTTGGGCGCCAAGTGCTGGTCTTCAACTGTGACGAAGGCATCGATTTCCAGGCCATGGGGCGGATCTTTATCGGCCTTGTCAAGTGTGGCGCGTGGGGCTGTTTCGATGAGTTCAATCGACTCAAAGAGGACCAGTTGTCGGCCATCTCGCAGCAGATCCAGGTGATCCAAGACGCCATCAAGGACCACGTCAAGCACATCAAGCTGCTGAACCGCGACGTCGACGTGGACTTCAACGCCGGCATCTTCGTGACGCTCAACCCTGCAGGCAAAGGCTACGGCGGTCGATCGAAGCTCCCGGACAACTTGAAGGCGCTGTTCCGTCCAGTCGCCATGGGGCGTCCTGACAACAACCTCATCGCTGAAGTCATCTTGTACTCGGAGGGCTTCAGCGAGGCCAAAGACATCGCGTCCAAGGTCGTGTCGCTGTACACACTCTCTGGTCAACTGCTGTCGCCGCAGCAGCACTACGACTGGGGTCTTCGAGCGCTGAAGGCTGTGCTGAACACGGCTGGAAAGCTTCTTCAATCTGCGAAGAAGGAAGCTGCCGAGAGTGAGACACCTGAGCGACTCACGCCGGCGCAGGAGACCGAGATTCTCATCAAGGCCGTGCGCATCAACACGCTGTCCAAGCTCACGTTCGTCGACTCGGCTCGTTTCCTGGCGCTGATCGGCGATGTGTTCCCCGGCGTCAACTCTGCTGATCTCGCTGGTGGTAAGCTGGCCGAGGCGATCCGTGAAGTCATGGTCGCGAAGCCCTTCTACCTGCAAGTCGACGAGATGCAGATCCGGAAGATGCTGCAGCTCAAGGAGTCGCTCGACCAGCGGATGGGCTGCGTGATCGTGGGACCGTCGGGAAGCGGCAAGTCCGCCATCTGGCAGATCCTCCAGGCCGCGCTCATCAAGTGTGGCCAACTGGTCAAGACCCACGTCATGAACCCGAAGTCCATGCCACGCGAGCGACTGCTTGGCCACATGGATCTCGACACGCGCGAGTGGTCGGACGGTGTGCTCACGGACGCCGCCCGCAAGGTCGTCAAGGAGCCCGAGCAGGTCCGCTCGTGGATCATCTGCGACGGCGACGTCGACCCCGAGTGGATCGAGTCGCTCAACTCGGTGCTCGACGACAACCACTTGCTCACACTGCCCAACGGCGAGCGAATCAACTTCGGGCCGAACGTCAACTTCGTTTTCGAGACCCACGATCTGCGGTTCGCGTCCCCTGCGACGATCTCTCGCATGGGTATGATCTTCCTCTCGGACGAAGATGTTGACGTGCAGCGGCTCGTGAGTAAATGGCTTCTCACCCAGCCAGAGGACAGGCGACTGAACTTGAAGAACTGGATCGACGAGTTGTTCACGAAGGCGCTCGAAGAGCTGCACAAGTTCGACTTGGTCGTGGACACTACGACGGTCGGAACGATCTTGAACGGACTGAGCCACGTCGCGACAGCGACTTCGCGGTCGGAATTCGTGGTCGCGATGATTCGTGGCCTTGGAGCGAACCTGTCGGTTGCTAACCGCACGTCGTTCGCGAAAGCCATGTTCATGATGACCAGCGAGCGTCCTCCTGACATGGGCGCGCCTCTCGACTGCTATTGCGTTGGCTCGGTCTTCCACTCGTACGAGACGAAGCGCGATACGTACGGCGCCTTGGACGGGAAGCTGGACCGCCGCGATCTTGGAAGCTCGCAGGATGCCGTCGTCCCCACGATCTCCGTGCAGCGCGGCATGAAGACGATCGAACCGTGGGTCGCCAACATGGAGCCGTTCATTCTCGTAGGCCCTGAAGGCTGTGGCAAGAACATGCTCATTCGCCAGGCCTTCAAGAGCTGCAAGAACGTGAACGTGACGGTACTGCACTGCAACGCACAAACCACCGCCGACCACATCATCCACAAGATCGCCCAGTGCTGCTCGCTCTTCTCGACCAACTCGGGACGCGTGTACCGACCGCGTGACTGCGAGCGCCTTGTGCTCTACCTGAAAGACATCAACTTGCCGAAACCCGATCAGTACGACACGTGCATGCTCATCGCGTTCTTACAGCAACTGCTCACCTTCAACGGCTTTTACGACCAGAACTTGGAGTTCTTGGGCATCGACAAGGTGCAGATCGTCGCGAGCATGAACGCTGCCACGACGGTGGGCCGCCACCCGCTGTCGACGCGATTCACGGCCATCGTGCGCGTTGCCTACATGGATTACCCGTCGTCGGAGGAGCTGCAAGTCGTGTACTCTACGTTCCTCGAGGCTGTCTTCAACGATCCTGCCGTGGCGGCAACATGGCGAGATAGTCGCGACAACTGCGACAAGCTCGCTCGATCTATGGTGGAGATCTACGACGCGACCAAAACCAAGTTCACGGTCGACGACAACCGCCACTACTTGTTCACGCCGCGTGACCTCACCAAGTGGGCCTTTGCGCTCGTGCGGTACGACTTGGAAAGCGACAACGTGCTCGATATCGTTGCTTACGAAGCACGTCGCCTCTTCCGCGATCGCCTTGTGGACGAAGACAGCGTGGCAAAGTTCGATGGCATCGTCAACCTCGTGCTCAAGCAGCAGTGGCGCCACAGCGCGAAGCTGCAGGACGTTTTCTTCAGCTGCTTGCAGGGTCGTAAGGCCGGCGCCGGCGGAGGAGCCAGCGGTGAGGAGATATCCGTTGTGGCTGCGCCGTTGACTCGTATCGCGAGCGAAGACTTCACTCAAGTCATCACGCAGGGTCTCACGCTGTACGAGCGCGAGGAAAAGGATCTCCACATGCTACTGTTCGACGAAGTCCTCGACCACGTTGCTGTTGTGGAGCGCGTGCTCTCGGAACCGGGCGGAGCGATGCTGCTTGTTGGAAACTCGGGCGTGGGGCGCCGCTCGGCGACGACGCTCGTGGCTCACATGCTGGGATACTCTTTGTTCTCGCCGAGCGCGACTCGCCAGTACGATGCCGCGAGCTTCCGCAATGACCTCAAGAGCATTCTCGTCAAGGCGGGCGTCGAGGGCCAGCACTACGTGCTGTACTTGGAGGACCACCACTTCACCCAAGACGACGCCATCCTGGAGATCACCAACTCCCTGCTCAGCTCGGGTGAGGTGCCTGGTCTGTACACTCACGAGGAGATCGAGCCTCAAATCGCGCCGCTCAAGGAGAAGATGCTGGACGCGATCGGGTCCATGTCGTCATCTAGCAGCTCCCACATCAAGACGACGTACGACTTCTTCATCTCACGCGTGTGCCAGTTCGTACACGTCGTGCTTGGAATGGACGCGCGCCACCCACAGTTCTTGCTGCGATGCGAGAGCAACCCAGCGCTGTACACGCGCTGTTCGATCGTGTGGATGGGCGAGTGGACGCCACAGAGCATGAAGCGGATCCCCGAGATGCTCTTGAACGGATCGGACTTGGTCGACATCTTGCCCAAGACCATGCCGCTCATCAGTAGCGTGTACGAGACGTGCAAGCGGTCGCTTCAGGGTGGCGCGACGCCTCGTGAGTTCGTGGGTTTTCTCGGAACGTGGCGCACGCTGTTCGAAGCCAAGGCGAAGCAAGTGCAGCAAGAGATCAACCACTTGAAAAGCGGCTTGAGTAAACTGGAAGAAGCTGCGACGACAGTGGACGAGCTGAGTCGAAACGCGCGAATCAAGAAGCAGGAACTCGGTGAAGCTCAAGTGGCAGCGGACAATGCCATGGAGGAAATCCAAAAGGCTCTTGATCGCGCGGCAACAAACCGCAGCAACGTGGAGCAGCTCAAGAAGCAGCTCGCCGAAGCGGAAAAGTCTACCACCGCTCGCAAGAAAGAGATCGAGCAGGAGCTCAGCGAGATCACGCCCATCTTGCAGTCCGCCAAAGAAGCCGTCGGTAACATCAAGAGCGACAACATCAACGAGATCCGCTCGCTCAAGATGCCTCCGGAGCCGATCCACGACGTGCTGTCGGCGGTGCTCATGCTGCTCGGTATCCAGGATACGTCGTGGAACTCGATGAAGAAGTTCTTGGGGAACCGCGGCGTGAAGGAAGATATCTTGAACTACGACGCGCACCGGATCACTGGCGACATCTCGAAAGCAGTGAGCAAGCTGGTGAAGAACAAGGCCTCGTCTTTCGACCACGAGACGATCTACCGCGTCAGTGTGGCTGCCGCACCGCTGGCGACATGGGTCAAGGCCAACCTCAAGTATTCCATGGTGCTCAACAAGATTGAGCCGCTGGAGGCCGATCTCGCCGAGGCCAAACGATCACTGGAGACTTCTCAACAGAAGCTGCACCAGTACGAAGAAGATCTCGCCAAGATCGACAAGAAGGTCGCGCACATGAAGACGCAGTTTGCGGAGAAGACGGCGGAGGCGGAAAAGCTTCGTTTCGGTCTCGAGAAGGCCGAGTCCACGCTCAATAAGGCGCAGGGGCTCTTGTCCAAGCTCAGCGGCGAGCAAAAGCGTTGGTCGGAACAGGTGAAAGAGCTCGAGTTGCGTCAGTCGGATTTGCCCATGCGAATGCTTCTGGCGGCGGCATTCACAACGTTCTTGGGCAAGTGCTCGGAGGACGTCCGTGCGTCGATCGTGAAAGAGTGGGAGCGGGACATGTCCGAACTGTCTTCGTCTTCTCGTGGCTTTGAGTACCGGAAGCTGATGAGCACAGAGAGTGAGCTGCTGACGTGGAAAGGCATGGGGCTGCCCGCTGATAACCTCTCGATGGAGAACGCGCTAGTCGTGGTCCACTCTTGTGCAGAGCGATGTCCCTTCATCATCGATCCGGCCAGTGCGTCGACGGCGTGGCTGAAGGCAGAGCTGGAGAAAGACACGACACGACCTCTCACGCTTCTGCAAGCTCAGGATGCACGCTTCGTGAACACTGTCGAACAAGCGGTTCGTTTCGGGCGTACGCTGGTCGTGCTGGAAGTCGACAATGTGGAGCCGTACTTGTATCCACTCGTGCGCAAGGATCTCATCCACCAAGGACCACGCTACGTCGTCGCACTGGGCGACAAAGTGGTCGACTACAACGAAAACTTCCGACTCTTCTTGGTCACGCGCAACCCGTCGCCTCCGCTTGCGCCGGATGCGCTTGCGATCGTCAATGTCGTCAACTTCACAGTCACCAAGTCGGGTCTGGAAGGCCAGCTACTTGGTGTGACGATCCAGCACGAGCAACCGGCGCTTGAGCAGGAGAAGAGCGAGCTGCTGAAGCAAGAAGAAGACTGCAAAGTGCAACTGGCGACGCTCGAGAAGCAGCTCGTGGAGGCGCTGGCGACATCCGAAGGCGACATCCTGGAAAACGTCATTCTCATCGAGTCGCTCACCAAGACAAAGGCGACGAGCGCAGAGATCGAGCAGGCTCTCGAGCGGTCCGCGAAGAAGTCAGAGGAGCTCGACGAGAAGCGCGACACGTACCGACCGTTCGCCCACGAAGGCGCCAAGCTGTTCTTCCTCGTCAAGCAGCTGAGTTCGGTCAACCACATGTACCGGTTCTCGCTTGCGAGCTTCTTGAGTCTATTCAAGTCGACACTCGGCACGAAGATGGAGTCGGCCAACACGCGCGATCGTATCCATCGCTTGATCCCGATCCTGGAATACAAGGTGCTCATGTTCGTCGGCCGTGCACTCTTCAAGGAGCACCGGCCGATGTTTGGCATGCATCTCGTCCACGGCATGCATCCGGAATGCTTCGAGAAGCACGAGTACGAAGTCTTCTGTGGCGAAGTCATCAGCGGCACCGAGAAATCCAACACGGCGCTTCCGGAGTGGGCTTCACCCGAACGCAAAGAGGCGTTCAGTCGGCTCGTGGAGACATTGCCACGCCTCGCGCAACAGTGCAAGTTCGACAGCACCGATCTGTGGATCCGTTGGTCGAAATCTCCCGAATGCGAGCAGAGTTTCCACGCGAAGATGGACAAGGTCGGGTCTGGCGGCGGTCTCTCTGCCTTTCAAAAGCTCCTTGTGGTTCAGGCACTTCGTCCCGACCGATTGCAGAGCGCGATCATCCAGTTTATCTGCGGCGTGATGTCGCTCAAGTCGCTCACGCCTCCACCTCTCGACTTCAAGGCGATCGCTCTGGAGGAAGCGACGCACGTGATCCCCGTGCTGCTGATGACGACTGCCGGAGCCGATCCGTCGAAAGAACTGGAAGAAGTGGCGACGTCGGTCGTGGGCAAGGACCACTACTTCGAAGTCGCGATGGGCGGCGGCCAGCAGGAGAAGGCACTCAAACTTCTGCGATCTGCGTCGGAGCACGGCGAGTGGCTGTGTCTCCAGAACCTGCACTTGGTGGTCGCGTGGCTGCCGACGCTGGAGAAAGAGATCAACATCCTCCAGGCCAACCAGAAGTTCCGTCTTTGGCTCACGACCGAGCCGCACGACTCGTTTCCGCTGGTGTTGCTGGAGCAGTCGATCAAGATCACGTTCGAGTCTCCGCCTGGTCTCAAGAAGAATCTGCAGCGCACGTACTCGGCCTGGAACCCGCAGTTCATCGGCAAAGGATCGCTTCCGCGTGCCCAGTTGCTGTTCCTGCTCGCCTTCTTTCACGCGCTTTTGCAGGAGCGACGCACGTACATTCCCCAGGGCTGGACCAAGTTCTACGAGTTCTCCTTCGGCGACTTCCGCGCGGGCACGAACGTCATCGAGCTTGGCTGTAAGACGGCGTCTGGAGGGTCTTCGGAGCGCGGCGGCCACGGCATCGACTGGGCGACGCTCCACGGACTCATGGAGAACGCCATCTACGGCGGCCGCGTCGACAATCCGTACGATCTTCGAGTGCTGCGGTGCAACATCGCCGAGTACTTCAGCACCGAGTTCCTGTCCGGCCAGAAGAGTCTTCTGCGCGGCATCAAGATGCCGCAGTCGACGCGCCACGAGGAGTTCGTCGAGCTCATCGATCGGCTTCCGGACAGCGACGCGCCAGGCGTCTTCGGTCTCCCCGACAACATTGAACGCTCGATGCAGCGCACGCTGTCGGCCGAAGTCATCGCGCAGCTCAAGATGCTCTCGTCCAGCGAAGAGGCCGCCGACAAATTCGACCGCGAGAAGTGGCGCGCGCAGCTCGGGCCGCTGCTGGAGAGCTGGGCCAAGTGGACGACCAACTTGTCGCTGGATTCCAGCAGCAGTGCCAGCTCTGGCAGGAAGAACCTCACGACCATGTCGCCCGCCGACGCCTTCGTCGCGATGGAGAACGAGTACGCGCTCGACCTGATCCTGCAGGTGCACCAAGGCTTGCAGGGCTTGAAGAAGGTGATCTACGGCACGGGGCTGCTCACGCCGGCCATCCAGACCATCGGCGCCGACCTGCTCAAGGGCCTCGTGCCGCGCGAGTGGAGCGCCAAGTGGGACGCCAGCGAGAACGCGCAGGTGTGGCTGCGGTCGCTGGCTCTGCGCAAGCGCGCGCTGCTGGAGTGGCAGGAGGCGTCGTCCGCCGGGAAGCTGCTGGCGCGGGGACTGGACCTGTCGGATCTGCTGCACCCGGGCACGTTCCTGAACGCCCTGCGCCAGCAGAGCGCGCGCGAGCTCAAGTGCTCGATGGACGGCATGAAGCTGCTGTCGTGCTGGGAGAAGGAGAAGATCAAGGGCAGCACGCTCGAGTGGTTCGAGATCACGAACCTGCTGCTGCAGGGCGCGTCGTTCGACGGCGGCAACTTGGTGGAGGCGAACGCCGACGCGCAGGAACTCGTGGCCGTGCCGCCGTGTTTCGTGGCCTACGCGCGCGACAACGCGGAGGAGATCTACCCGAAGGAGAGCTGCATCAAGGCGCCGCTCTACTACGCCACCAGCCGCGAGCGCATGCTCGTGGAGATCGCCATGCCCATCAACGGCGACCACGCGCGGTGGGTGCTCGCTGGTGTCGCGCTCTTCCTGGGCGAGTGAAGAGAACGTGGTGCGAACCTAGTGGTCACTAAAGTGAATACTCTTGATATGCCGTCGTACACCAAATAGGGACTTTGATTGGCTGAAAATGATTAGCATAGTGGACGCAAGAGTGGATGGACCAACCTGTATTGTTGTCTGCCAAACCTCAGGATGCTGCGGACAGACAGCTCCATCGTGAGGATTGATGGAGGCTGCGGTGAAGCGGATAGCAGCAAAGATGCCACCGAGTGAATCATGTGGCTGCGAGTAAGTTGTTTGTGTACGCAGGGATATAGAAGGACGCAGTCTTGATGTCTGCGGATCTCCTCTCAGACGATGCTGATGCTAACGTTACCACAACAAATCGGGCCCCCTGCTCGCCTTGTAGAATCACTGAGCCGGAGCTGTTTGGCATTGTAGCTGTTCTCAAATAGACGGAGTGCCAATGCTTTCTAAAGCGATGGTTGTTTTAAAAAACCTTCGAGGGCTGCGATGCATGCTTTTCAGCAGTCTCTTACGCGGCCTGGCAGCATCACTTGCTCGCTTTTTGCATGGATGAGTATATTTCCAGGGTGGTACACTGATGTCGTGGATACGCCTCGAGTTTGCGTCCCTAGTCGATACCGCTGACGGCTCGTATCTCCGCTGCATCGCAGTTCCAGTCGACATCTTCTACTGTGAGAATGCTCTTGATGCTCATCGGATCGTCGCGCCTCCTGGCTGAGCTCTCCGGCTGAGTCAGCGGTTCTGACTCAGGTGGAACTTCGTCTCGCGTGACGTCCTCCACGGCAGTCGAGACGATTTCGCTTGGTGCGTTCCAGTTCTTTGCGCCGAGAAAGTAATCGGGCGTGAGTTGTGCGAGCTTGAACAGCATTGCGAGGTCGCTTGGCTTCTCCACGATCCGTGCAAATGTCCCGAGCATGTCGAGATCGAGGCGAAGTTCGACAATGCGGCCTGCTTGGCAGTCAAAGATGAACTGTGCATGGCCGTCGCCTGATATTGGACGTCCCAGCATACTCATGACCAGTGCCGCATCCGACATGACGTGGGGGAACAGCAACTCGATCGTCTTGAGCGTGACGTGGCCCGAGTGGGTGACCGTCACACTCACCGACACCTTCCCGTCTCCATCCTCCGTGTCTTCCAGCGGCGTGATTCCGTAGT
>JAADXN010000671.1:0-17878 GCA_023337875.1 Pythium apleroticum | reverse complement strand
ATGAGCTGTTGAACCTCACATATGAATTACAAATCTATCGTCTTTCAGAGGTTACAGAACGAAGCTGCTGCCGTCTGCGAGGGCGTCGAATATACCACTTCAAAGTTAAAGTACAGTAGGTTCATTCCGCCGCCTCGTACGGTGCAGTTTGGTAACGGACTGCACGGGACCAGTACAGAGCACGAAGCTGCCGTGTTCCGTTGGTGAGTCCCGTCGCCATCAGCCCCAGCATCGATGGTGGCTTCTTAATCTTAATCAAAGTAGCTGCAGTCCACTGCGTCAGCTTCGTACTGGTCCCCGACAATGAGCCGCTCGTCACCGCCCAGACACACACAGCAGGATTCCTACACATGTTGAGTAGTTACTGTACCACGTTGCAGAAACTTCACCGCCCGACAGCCCTCGCTCGTACTGGTCGCCGTCGAAAGGTCAACTCGCCAGGGGCCCAAACGACGGTTCGCAAGCGCCAATGGAACCCACCGCAAAGCCGCTCAGTCTGTCTTCCACCTTCTCCTACACACGCCAACAAACGCCTCGCTACCCTCGCCACCATGTCGACTACCATCGAGTCGCCTTCTCTCGCCGCCAACGAGACCTGCGCCACGCTCGCCGAGCCTCCACTCGGCTTCCCCTCCAACTGCCGCGCCTGGCGCTCCTGTCGGAGCTGCCTGCAGAAGTCCGGATGCGTCCTCACCTCCTCCAGTCGATGCGCAAGCCTGAGCGAGGCCGGGCTCGCCGCCAACTACCGGAAAGCCTTCGCTCTAAACGTGGCGCTGCCTAACGCCACGGTCTCCAACACGAAGGGTCTCGCAGCCAATCAGTCGTGGGTCTTCCCAGCCATCGAGACCACGTACTGTCCTGCGGACGACGCCACGTGTGCCAAGTGCAAGAGCGAGTCGTTCTATCGCCCTGGTGGCTTTGCGGACAGTCGTTTCTGCGTGGGGGCGGGCGGCTGCGTGTGCGTCTTCAACTGCGAGGCCATCGACCCGCTGGCCACGCTGGGCGAGTGCTCTGCTGTGCAACCGAAGTCAGCTGCTTCTATGACCCAAGACCAGGCGAAGTTGGCAAAGAAGTCGTTCCCGCCCTCCACGCAGCTCACATTGATCGGAGCGTTCGCGGCGGTGCTTGCGATCGCGTACTTCGTCACCAACAACCACGGACGGCCCCGTAGACGAACAGCCAACCAGCAGACTCCGCCGTCACGCGTCAGCGTCAGAGGAGCAGTCGAGACCGAAACCGTGAGGCTGGGACTCTCCGGCTGGAACCAGCACCGCCAGAAGCTCATCACGGACGAGAACCAGCGGCTCGCGGGGGACGGCGACGTGGAGCCGACAGCGTTCGCAAAGCTCCGGTCACCTATCAACTCCATTCGTCCGCCACCTGCCACGTCCACTCCTCCGCCCACGCGTCCACCTCCGACGGATCAGGAGCTTGAGCTGCTATCATAGAATACATTGCATGTCTCTCTAGGTGCCGTGAAACCTTGCGTCCCATGGCTCTTGGATAGACTCTTCTCCACCGAGCCCATGCCAACAGCGCGTTGGGTCTGGGCATGCCTACCACTTGCTGCTACTACTGCTTTTGTGCAATGAGCTTTTTCCGTCGGGCACGCTGACTTGGGGTGTCCTGCTCAGGGGCTTTACAGTACCATATCCCAACCTCGTGAGGATCTCGCCTGTTCTCTGGTGAGACGGACCACAGGGCCAACATCCATGAGTGTGAGGATGCGCTGATCGCGAGTGTTTTCTGGTTGATTGTGAAATGGTGGGTACACTTTAGATTGAGAAGCTCGTGACGCGGTCCTGCCACCCACACCCACTGGACAGACGCAAATCTCTGCTCGCGGCGCGTTCCTCGGCGGAAAGCAACCGCGACAGCATCACCCAAACTACCCATTTATCATCTATGAAAGGTCCTTTAACCCTTCTGACCGCACAAACAACCTTCAGTATTCAAAGGGGTACTGTCTTTCGAGATCCCCGATTCAACTGCTTCTTGTGATCTGGGAACCCGTGCGCGTTTGCCCGCATTGTGCGATCGACACCCCGCCACCAACTCCTTCTCTCTCTCACACACACAAGCGCCATGTCCTCGCCCGTGTCTACTGCACCAAGCGCTCACGTCTCCGAGTCGCCTTCGCTCGCCCCCAACGAGACCTGCGCCACACTCGCCTACCCGCCCGCCGGCTTCGCCTCCAACTGCCGCGCCTGGCGTTCCTGTCGCAGTTGCCTTCAAAAGACTGGATGCGTCGTCACCTCCTCTAGTCGATGCGCGCGGAAAAATGAGACCGGACTCGGCCCCAACTCCGACGCCGACTATCGCAACGCCTTCACGTTGAACCTGACGCTGCCCAACGCCACAGTCTCCAATCCGCAGGGCCTCGTAGCCAATCAGTCGTGGGTCTTCCCGGCGATTGAGACAACGTACTGCCCCTTCGGCGACGCGACGTGTGACAAGTGCAAACGTGAGCTGTTCTACCGTCCCGGTGGCTTTGTCGACAGTCGGTTCTGCGTGGGGGCGGGCGGCTGCGTGTGCGTCTTCAACTGCGAGATCCTCAACCCGATGGAACCACACTCAATCTGCTCGGATGAGCCAACGCCTGTGACGACGGCTCCTTCAGCCGATGACGGGCCATCGTGGCTGTCAAAGCAGCCGTCTTCACAGACCACACTCGTGCTGGTGCTCGTGATCCCTATTTGCACAATGGTCGTGGCGACAGTGTACTGCATCATCAGAGCGAAGCGCCAGCGAGCCACCCAAGCGGCCCATGTCCAGGCTCAGCCCCCACGCGCCAGGGGAAGCCGCCAGGTCGAGATCGAAGCGGTGACGCTGGGACTCTCCGGTTGGAACCAGCACCGCCAGAAGCTCATCACGGACGAGCACCGCAGACTCGCGGGTGTCGACGACGCGGACTCGACAGCGTTCGCCCAGCTCCACACGCCCACAAGCTCGACGACTGCGACGCCTCCGGCAACAGGACCGTCTCGAACGGATCTGTAGCTTCTCCTCATTCATTCCAATAAAAAATCGAATGTCTGCTCGATTTTGATTGGCTGTCACAGGATCTAGTTTTGGCGGATGCTGAAACTCTTCGATTTTTCCAGGAGCTTTCCACGCTCGCCGTTTCGGTTCTCGTGATGGCTTCTGCTGTGCTGTGGGCCGTGTGGTTTGTGAGAGCGGCTCTCTCCTCACTTATGAGTCGAGCACCGAGGCTTCCACTCTCCAAATCAGACCTCCTCGTCCCTCGTGGCCACAGCACTGTACTGTAGATCAAACGGGACCCGCGCCGCTTCGACGAGCTCCAATGGTGCGTCCAGAGAGAGAAGAGAAGAGAGAGAGAGAGTGGTGCCTAACCAGCGCCTCGTACCTGATGCTCGTGCGCAGTCAGTGAGCCCCTCGCTGTGGAAGAAAGAACGGCGCTCTGCCCCGCACCGCGCCGTCCAGTGGGCGCCTGAGAACTGAATTCGGCCACCGGTGGTCATCCCATCCACGTGTGTTTGAGTGTCCGGCATGGAGCCTCGTCCGCAGTGGCTGCGCAGCCGCTTCCGCCTGCTGCTGACCTTCCTGCTGCTCGGCTACGGCATCATGTGCCTGCTCTCCTGCACACTGGTGGTGTATCTGCGTCGGCACCGACGCAGCGCGTTCTCGGGTGACGCGCAGGCCGCGCGGCGCGTCATCCTCCCAGCGTTTGAGCCGTTGCTCGTCGTGCTGGCTGCCGCCACGTTTGTGTACTCGGCCTACATTGCCACGGCGCTGGCCACCGACATCTACGCGTTCCGAGTCACGCGGCTGGCAACGGAGATCTTCTACTCGGGCCGCCAGTTCGTCTTCCTCAGCGTCGTGGTGTTCCTGCTGCAGAAGAGCGTCTCGCGCCAGGCGCTGCGCCGCTCGCTGCTGCTCACGTTCCTGCTCGCGACCTACACGATCCCCGTCGTCGCGCTCATGGCCACGTACGCGCCTCGCTCCAGCCATTTCTACACGGTTCTCACGGCCTCGCGGGCGCTGCTGCTGCTGCTCTACGTCTACGTGTTCCTGCATCCGCCCGTGCGAGCCAGCAAGCACACGCTGCGCGAGTTCTGTCTGTACGCGTTCGTCTACTACGCGCTGCTGTTCACGTACAACGAGCTCTTCCGGCGCGGCCACTTCGTCTGGGGCTTCCTGCTCACGTACGCCAACCTCGTGTGGGGCTCGCTGTGTCCGCTGGTGATCTGGCGCGTGCTCAACGCCGACACGGACCACTGGCGCGGGCTCGGCCAGCGCGCCGTGGCTCTCCAGCAGGGGCTCTCGAGCTCCTCCTCGAGCGTCAACATGAGCGGCACGGCGCTGCGCAGCCACCTCCTTCCCGCCGAGTGCGTCTCGGCGCATGGCCACCACGTGCTCATCGAAATGCACCGCAAGTACATCGTGGACTTCGCGTATCTCGAGCTCAAGCAGCGCATCGGCGCGGGCGCAAACGCCGCGGTCTTCCACGGCGTGCTGCGCGGTAAGCGCCACGTCGCCGTCAAGGCCTACACGCCGCCGGTGCTGGACGAGATCACCGTCGCCCAGTTCTCCCAGGAGGCCGCGCTGTGCGGCGCACTGCGCCACCCGAACGTCGTGCCGTTTGTTGGGCTGTGCGTGAGTCCGCCGACGATCTGCCTGATCTCGGAGCTGTGTGTGGGCACGCTCGAGGACGTGACGCGTGCGCTGGCAGAGAAGCATCCGCGGTCCTCAGTGCAGCAGCAGCGGCAGCAGACGCTGATCAACCTCGCGTACATGGTGGACGCCGCACGCGCCGTCGCGTATCTCCACAGCTTCACGCCGCCTTTCCTTCATCGGCATATCAAGCCCGCAAACTTCCTCGTCGACAGCGACAACACCGTCAAGCTCACGCACTTTGGCGAGTCGCGCAGCCTCCCGCGGACGTTGATGGCCAAGCGAAGACGAGAGAAAGCTGCCAGCGAGAAGCCCCAGAAGCCCGCGGCTGCCGAGAGCGCGGAGCCACCGCCGCAGATCCTGTCGGACACGATGCGCACGGAGGTGGACGCGGAGATCAGCGAGAGCCAGTCGCCAACCACGTCGTTCCGGTCGTCGGCGCTGTCGCTGTCGTCGCTTTCCAACGGAGACGCGGGCGACCAGCGGCTCATGACCATCAAAGGCACGGTGGACTACATGGCGCCGGAGCTGCTGCGCGGCCAAGCCCAGGGCGGCCTCGGCGAGGGCCAGGCGAGCTACGGCGAGGCCGTGGATGTGTACGCGCTGGCGATCACGATGTGGGATGTCCTGTACCCAGGCCAGGACAAGTACCCGCTGGCGAGCGACAATCTGCTGCACAAGATCGACGGCGTGCTGGCTGGGAAGCGACCACCGCTCGTAGACGGCGAGCTCCATCCGACGCTGGCAGAGCTGCTGGCGAACGCCTGGCACGACGACGCGAGGCTGCGGCCGAGTGCCCAGCACATTGTGGACATTCTCGAGGCCCTGCAGGAGGAGCTGATCGCGCCGTTGGCAGAGCGGATCCACGGACATCTGCAAGCCACGCGACTGCTGAGTCGAGAAGGAGACCGCGAGGTGGCGAGCGGAGAGAGCATCATAGAGACGCTGGGGGTCAACCAGTACGTGGACAGCGAAGCCGAGGCTGTGCGGCTGGGCAACGCGCTCATGGACGCGTCCATGGTCCACCATAGCTCCCACAGGCGGCCGATGGAAGCCTCTGGGGAAGAAAAGTACTTTTTCGACCACGTGAAGATCTGCGCCATGTGTGAAGGGGCTCGGAGGCCTTTGACTGCTTCCAGGAGCTCAGGCCTTGCTGGTTCGGCGAGGCGGTTGAAGAAATCGTCCTCTGGCTCGTCGTCGTCGACGCAGTTCAGCCGCAGCACGCAGTCGCTGCTGCTGTCGTCCATGACACCCGCCAGTCCGTCGTCGCTGCAGGCGTCCCGCGTGCGCGAGCCGCTCAGGAAGAAGCGCAGCCGCCACCGCCAGTCGGCTCGCGTGCCGTCGGACCCGACGGAGCTGCTGTCTGGAACGGGCAACTGCGCGTGTCGACGGCTCAGTCAGCGGCTTCAGCAGCCTCGGACACGAGATGAAGACAAGTCCCAACAGCACAGGTACAAGCCCAAGGCTCAGACGGCGGAGCGGCAGCGCGTGCTGATGATGGAGACGGAGGAGAGAGAGACGCAGCAGCACGCCATGACGATCGCAGAGCTGTGCGGCGGGCCGGAGGACGCGCACATGAGCCACTGGGACGGCGTCCAAGAGAGCCACGCGAGTGAAGAGGCCAGTGGGAGCCGACACGACAGTAGTGAGACCGAAGATCGAAGGTATCACATCGTATAAAAATGCTAATTAACAAAATGCATCGGCAGCTACGCCCATGGGGAACGTGGCTAGTTGTTCGCTCCCTGCGTGAACGTTCCGCGGTCGAGATGCAGGTTGATCACGAGCGTCAGCCCCGCCGCTGTCTGGGTCGTCGTCGTCGCCACGTGCGGGGCTGCAGCAGGAGCAGCAGCAACTGGCGCAGGCGTAGCAGGCGCAGGAGGAGGCGCAGCCGCAGGAGGGGGCGCAGGCGCAGGAGTAGCAGGCGCCGGAGTAGGCGCACGTGCAGGTCGCTCTTGGAGTCGCCGCTCGGCCTCGCGCAGCGCACGCTTCGCCTCTTGCAGCTGCACCAGCCGATCGTCGGCCAGCGCCTGAACGCCCTCGTACCGTTGCTTCCACCGCGCAGCTTCCTGCTTGCTCTCGGACAGATCCTGTCGCAGCCTGCGGGCTAAGACCACACCCGGAGGGTGCGGCTCCGGGCGCATCACGCCTCGAGGATTCACTCGTACTCCCCCTTCCTGCTCCTCCTGCTCCTCCTCCTCCTCTTCCTCCTCGAATCCCCAAAAGTCCTCTTCTTCCTCCTCCTCCTCCTCCCCTCCTCGTCCGCAAACACGCTCACGAGCGTGCGCTGCCGCTCGCGCTGCTCCTGCTTGATCACAGCCTTGGCTTCCACGCGCTTCGTCTGCACCTTGAACTCGTGCGTGACGTTGTGCAGCGTGGGCTGCGCTGGGTACTTCGCATCAATCCGACGCAGCTCCTTGGCCGTGCGCTCCTCCTCCAGTCGCACGACGTGGAGTTTGTACTCACGCAGCGTGGGCTGGCGACCGCGCTCTGGGAACTGCCTCGCAAACGCCAGCAACAGCCGCCGCCACTGCGGTTCGTCCAGTCGCACGCGCCGCAACGGCTCCAATTGCACGCGGATCCACGCCGACTCGTCTTGACTGAAGCCCTGGGGCTGCGCCTCCCGTCGCGAAGCCTCGATGGCTGCGACGAACCGGTTAGCCGACAGCGTCACCGCCCTGTTGCTCGTGCGCTCGTCCAGGATCCCCGTGTCGTTGTCTGCTGGGAAGCTGGCGTCCGGCGTGGCAGTCATGTACGCCGCTCGCTGCTCGCGTGGCAGTGCCAGCCACTCTCTGCGGGCCTTGACACCCGCGCGCGAGATCAGCCAGCTAGCGTCGTGCGACGCGCCCCGCGTGCGGCGCTTGTGCACGTGGTTCCTGGCGCCCGCGCTGCCGTGCTCTGCTTGGTGCTTCCAGAACGCCGCGTGCGCGCGCATGCTGCTCGCTGGTGAAGTCTCGCTTGGGACGAGACCGGGAGAACTTGCAGCAGGATATCCATCAACTGTAACAGCAGCCAGTGATTGGCCAGAATGGCTGCCCGATGCCGCGATCTGATTGGATAGAAAGATACCTGATACCGTGAGTGAAGCCATTCTGCGGATACCTTGGCCTTGCAGAGACCGTCTTCAGCTCCTGCAGCTCCTGCAGCTCAGGCTGCCGATCCTCAGACGTGCTGTGGCTTCGCTGGCAGCACTCAGTAGAAGGAGGCGATGACGGATGGAGCTGCTAGCGGGAACGGGGCTTCCTAGGAGCAATGGTGTAGCAAAACGCGTACTAGGGAGACGAAAGAACGAGGCTATCATCACATCGTATGCACAGAGTTGGCAAGAGCGACTGCCCTACACTCGCCTCTCTCTCTTCTCAGGGTGGAGCTTGCTGGCTGTCCTCGCCTTGTGACACCGCTCCGCGGTCGAGATGCACGTTGATCACGAGCGTCAGCGCCGCTCCTGACTGGCTTGCGGTCGTCGCCACGTGTGGCGTAGCAACAGCAGGGGAGGCTGATGCTACCGCCGGAGCTGCTCGCACTGGGAGCGCTGCTCGTCGCTCTCGGAGTCGCCGCTCGGCCTCTCGCAGTGCCGTTCTGGCCGCTTGCAACTGCCCCAGTCGCACTTCGGCCATCGCCTGCGCCGCCTCGTACTGCAGCTTCCACTGCTCGGCTTCCATTCGGCTTTTGCGCAGATCCTGTCGCAGCTCGCGGGCTAACGCCACCGCCGGATGTGTCGGCTCCGGCATCATCACTCCTCGCGCAATCACCCCGCGCACCGCCTCGTCTTCTTCCGTGTCGGCTTCCTCTTCCTCTCCGCCCTCCGCCACAGCCTCAATCTCCTCCTCGTTGTCGGCTTCCTCCTCCTTCACCTCGTCGTCCTCGAACACGCTCACGAGCGTGCGCCGCCGCTCGTGCTGCTCCTGCTTGATCACGGCCTTCGCCTTGACGCGCTTCGTCTGCACCTTGAACTCGTGCGTGACGTTGTGCAGCGTGGGCTGCGCTGGGCACTTCGCATCAATCCGACGCAGCTCCTTCGCCGTGCGCTCTTCCTCCAGTCGCACGACGTGGCTTTTGTACTCGCGCAGCGTGGGCTGGCGGCTGCGCTGAGGGTATCGTCTCACAAACGCCTGCAGCAGTCGCCGCCACTGCGGTTGGTCCAGCGGCACACGCCGGAACGGCTCGACTTGCAGGCGGATCCACGCTGACTCGTCCTGGCTGAAACCATTGGAAGCCGCCGCAGAAGCCAGTGGCTGCAGTCGCGTCGCTTCCATCGCCGCAACGAAGCGGTGGACCGACAGCGCTGCCGCCCGCCCGCCCCTGCGATCTTCCAGGATCCCCGTGTCGTTGCCTGCTGGGAAGCTTGCGTCCGGCGTGGCCCGCATGTACGCGGCTCGCTCTTGGCGTGGCAGCGCCAGCCACGCCTCCCTCGCCTTGAGCCCTGCACGCGTCACCAGCCAGCGCGGGTCCGTGGCAGGGCCCTCTGCCTTGCGCTTCTCCACGTGGTTCTTGGCGCTCGTGCCGCCATGCTCCGCCAGATACACCCAGAACGCCTCGTGCGCGCGCATTCTTCGTAAGTGTGAATCGAAAAGGGAGGCGAGGCAGGCAAGGCTGGGACGAGGACATCAGAACCCCAGGTATCCATTGGCCAAATATAGTTAGCATCACTCGACGCCAGCTCAGCGCATGATGTCGCCGAGATGCAAGTTGATCACGAACGTCGTGGTGCCGCCCGGCTGACACGCAGGAGCCACAGCCGTGGCAAGAGCAGGAGCCTGTTGCGGTGCTGGTAATGGTGCTGCTGTGGCTCTGGCAGCTGTGAGCGCGGCCTTCAGCCCGTCGACTTCTTCCTGTGCGGCCCGCAGCGCAGCGTCTTTCTCCGCCACAAGCGCCACAAGCTGCTGACTGCTGGAGACTCGCGTCCTTCTGCGTCAACTGCGCTGTGAGTCCGTCGACGGTGGCTTCGGAGGCTTCGTACTTGGCCTTCCACTCGTGGAGCTATCGCTCCTTCGCCTGC
Organism: Pythium apleroticum; assembly: GCA_023337875.1. NCBI lineage: Eukaryota > Oomycota > Peronosporomycetes > Pythiales > Pythiaceae > Pythium > Pythium apleroticum. The sequence continues at coordinate 8,244 of JAADXN010000671.1, read as the reverse complement.
AACAGCGTCTCCACGGTCGCGAGCCGTGAGCTCAGCACCTCGTTGCGCTGCTGCCACTCGCACTGGTGGCCAGCGCCACCATCCTCCTCCTCCTCGCTATCCTTGTGTTGCTCATCTTCCACGCCCTCCTCTGTCCGTGTGGCCTTGTCAGTCTGACTGCAGCGCTCGACGATCTCCAACTTGATCGAACGGGCCTCCTCCCGCTCGGCGCTCGTCTTGGGGCGCAAGTTTCTATCCGCGATGAATGCCATGTTCTGGTCTTGTCTTGCTCTGAAGAGCTGCCAGCTTGTACTGCTTGACTGTCGGTGGCACGCCATGGCTTGGGAACCCCGTCACGAACGCCTCCAGCAGCGCCTCCCAACTGTAATCCGCCGTGGGCAGGCGAGGGAAGCGCCTCATCTGCCTGCGGATCCATTGGGTTCGCACCACTGTGAACTGTGCGTCGCGGGGCATCGTTCGAAGTGAGCTGTGCGACGAACACGGAGACCAAGGTGAGACCTTCAGCCTGAGATCCTTGCGAGTTGAAGCTACGAAAACATCAGCGACAATTGGCCATAATCGTCCACTGAGGCGGAATGGTTGGCTGAAAATTGGAAGGATAGATTGGCTTCAGCAATGGCGCAGCTTCGGACTCGCTTCCCGCTGAATGGCGGCCAACTGGCGTTCATCCGCGACCAAATGGAGCCGCTGCGCCGCCTGCCACTGGCGGATTCGCAGTGGCGACGGCTCCACGACGCCTTCGTGGCCAAGTTCCCGACGCTGCGCAAGAAGCCGACGCTCCAGCAGTACAAGTACGAGGCCGTGAGCGTCGAGATGGAGCGCCGCTTCGAGCTGATGGATGCCGTCTCGAAGCTGTTTAGAGGAGACGAGGCGGAGCTTCGTATGCTGGTGAAGATCAAAGAAGAGCTGCAGGAGCGCAAGCGATTCCCAGGCGACCGCGAGTTCCGGGTGGATCCAGGAGACGGCGACGATGGCAATGGAGGCGACAGCGAGGAGGAGGAGAAGGAGGAGGAGGAAGAAGAAGAGGAGGAGCCAGAGCCAGAAGCAGAGGTTGCTGGCGCCGAAACGTTAGCGAGAGAAGCCGATCGACTGCGGCAGCGACTGGCGAAGGCGGAGGCGCTGGCGGCGGGAAAGGCGCGGGAGGTGCTGCGGTGGCAGCAGCGGTTCGTGAACACGCACACTGAGGGCGAAGCCTTGAAGCAGGATGTACTCCGGATAATGGCTGCATTGCAGGGCGAGAAGAAAAGGCACAAGGAGCTGGAGGCGCTGAAGGCAAAGGAGCTGGCGGCCAAGGACGCGCAGATCCAGGAGCTGCAAGGGAAGTTGCGGCACGCAGCGAGACGTGCAGGACGCGAAGTCTGCAGCAGCAACTGCCGCTGCTGCTGCTGCGGCAATCAGGTCGGTGCCGTCGCCCGCGCCAAGTCCCGCGACGATTGCGGCATCGGCTCCTGCGCCAGCTCCCGTGGCGGTGGTGCCACAGGGGACGGCGAACGGCGTCACGCTCGTGATCAACCTGCATCTCGACCAGCTACTCGGGTCAGCAGTGGCTCATCCAGCGCCACAATAGCAAAGAGGCATATTTCCACCAAAAAATCTGCCCGATACATCATGCAAAATCAAACGTCAATCCTCGATACAACACGGTTTATGCTCGGGTGAACGCGTGAAACGAAGAGGTTTCACTGCATCGTCGGCGCTGCTGCTCCGTTGAGATAGAGATTAATGACAAACGTTTGCGCGCTTGGTGCGCTGTTCGCGGGAGCCACCGACACCGACGCGTTGCCCACTGGCACCGTCGTTGGGGCTGCAGTGCGAGCACTCGTCGTGTTCTGCTGCTGCGCCTCTCGCAGCGCCATCGTCGTCTCCGTCAACTGGGCCTTCAGCAGCTCCGCCGTGGAACTGAGAGCCTCGCACTTGTCCTTCCACTGCCTCAGCTCGTCCTCCCGCTCCCGCAGCGTCGCCTCCACCTCCGCGAGTCGAGAGGACGCGTCGGGCGCTGGCTCCACTACTACTGTCTGCCCTGCCACCGCCTGATCCTCCACGCTTTCTGCTTCCGAGTAAAACTCCATTTCCTCGTCGTCTTCCTTCTCGCTCGTGTATCGCCCCCACGGCGGCAGAGGACGGTCGCGATCTTCAATCTCCTGCTTGATGTGGTCGATCGCCCTCACGCGTTTCGAATGGACGCGATACTCGGCGCCGATCTCACGCGTGTGCGGGCGTTGAGGATACCGGACGAGCGCTATCTCGCGCATCTTTCGCTCGTCTCGTTCGTGCTCCAGGTGAATCGTGTGGTGTTTGTACTGGCTCAGCGAGTACACGCCGCAGGCGTTGGGGAAGCGAGCGAGAAACGCCTTGTACAGACGCCGCCACTGCGGCTTTGCAAGCGGCACGGCACGGTACGGCTCCATTTGCGTGAGGATCCACAACGACTCTTCCTCCGTGATCGTGCGGCGGGGCTGGCAAGCTGGGCGGCGGCTGACACACTGCCTCTCCTCCTCCTCCTCCTCCTCCTCCTCCTCCCCTCGCTCCTCCTCCTCCTCTTTCGACTCTTCTTCCTCCTCTTCCTCCTCCTCTTCTCCGTCGTCGTCCTCCTCCCAGTCGACGCTGCCTGGATGCAGCCGCTGCCGCGTCGCCGCCTGTCGGACGAGCGCGTTGGTCGCGTCGTTGCGCAGGCGTCTCGACTCCGCGTCGGCAAATGGGAACTGCCGCTTCACCTGCGCCAGCTCCTCCACGTACTGGTCGTACTCCACACAGATGGCCTCGTACTTGTACTGCTTCAGCGTCGGCTTGGGAATTGCAGCAGAACCGCCTGGCGCAGTCGCTGCCACTGCGGAGCCCCCAGGGACACGAGCCGGAAAGGCGCCATTTGCACGCCGATGAACGACGATTGCGGCGCCGAGAACGCGAACGCGCCGGCAGAGACGCCACCACTGGCACTGCCAGTGGCAGTGGTGGTGGCAGTCGTCTCCATCATATGCGCTGCCTCGCGCTGGCGCTTGCGGCCTGCCGTTGCCATCGAAGAACCACTTGCCGAACCTCGTCACGTCAAGCAGTAGGAGAAAGGCGGTTTGCCTGCTGATGATTGGTCGAATATGTTGTTGATTTGAAACCAATCATTGGCCAAAATTACTCAATTAGAATCATTGATTGGCTGATAATCTGGGAGCCGCAGAACCCAAGAATCTGGATTCGCTGGCTCCCCCTTGGATCCCCACAGACCCACAAACCGCCATTTGATCCCCTCGTCGAGAAAGGCGGCATGAGCTCCTACTACTCCGCCGCCGGCGACGCCACGGCGGGCGACGACGCGTCGGCGTCCGCCTCGTCGTCGCTGCGGCTCAGCGACCGCGTGCCCGTGGCCGTGCGCGAGGCCGTGCGCGACTTCCGCGCGGCGCCGGGCAACGTGCTGCTGCCGCCGCGGCCGGGCGAGACGTCCTTCATCTACGCGTACGGCGTGCGCCTGGCCGAGACGCAGCGGCCCGACTCAGTCTTCTGGGTGTGTCTGGCGTCCGACTCGTGCCGCCGCAACCCGTCGCCGCAGACGCTGTCGGCCGGCAAGACCTCCAAGGCCACGCGCCACTTGCACCTCGTGCACAACCGCCTCTCCGGCCGCACTGACACGGATGCCACGGCTGCCACGGGCTCCTCAGCCGCGTCGGCTCGTGCCACTGGCAGCAAGCGCAGCCGAGCCGCGTGGCTGAAGGAGCTGCAGGCGCTGGATCTGAACCTGCAGCAGCCGGCGCGGCTGTACGTGCTGCTGGCCGCGCTGCGGGTCGTGCACAACGACCTGCCGTTCGCGCTCGACGCGCTGGACGAGTCGGCAATCCTGCGAGAGCTGTCGCTCAAGCAGGAGATGCGTCTGGCCCACGTGGACGCGTCGGTCGTGCGCCACACGGTCACGGAGCTGTACGCTGCCACGCGCCGCGAGGTCTTCGGTTGGCTCACGGACAACCTCGCGCGCGGCCCGTCGTTCGCCATCTCGGTGGGGATCCTCACGACCGACGCCAGGGCCTCGCCCTCGTCGGGAGGCGACTACATGGGCGTGCGGATCTACTTCGTGGACGGTCAGTTCACGCCGCGGTCGTTCCTGCTGGGCGTTCGCCCCTTTCAGCACCGCAGCAAGGGCCTGCGCGGGCCGCTGCAGCGGTGGCTCGACAGCGTGCTGCAGGATTTTGGGCTCGAGAGGAAGAACGTGTTCGCCGTGACCAGCGACGGCGGCGAGGAGGCCCAGGCGATGGCCACGCAGGGCTTCGTGCTGCCCTGGCAGGCCAGTTTGCCGTTCCTTACGAGTGCGGCCACGAAGGCGGCGTGCGGGCTCGTGGGCGACGAGGCCGCGTCCGAGAACCCGGGGCTCACGGCGTTGGTGCGGCGCGTGATGCTGACGATCTACCAGACGAAGAACGCCGACGCACTCGGGAGGCTGTACAAGGAAATGTGGGACACGCTGTACGAGGACCCAGCGCGCCTCGAAGGATCGGATGACGAGCAGGACGCCACGGCGACGCAGCAGCGCCGCGTCGTGAGTCTCAGCGACATCATCGAGCGCGTGCTGGGCTCGTGGGAGTCGCTGGAAGACTGGTACAACCGCCCTCGCCGCCTCACGACGCAGGCGTTTCCGCTGGCGCGCGACCACGCTGTCCTAGGCCAGTTGCTGTCGCTGCTGCAGCCGCTCACGAACGTGGCCAAGCGCAGCGACGCCCACGGCCCCACGCAGGTTGAGACCTTCGTGACGCTGCTGGCGCTGCGTCGCAGTGCGCTCAACTGCGCGGCACCGCTGAAAGACTACCGGTCCATGGAGGGCGCGCCGCTGCACATCGCGCCGTCCGACCTCACGCAGCTCGTAGCGTCCACGCGGCGACTGCTCCGCGACAAGTTCGACGCCGCGTTCTTTCGCAAGTACACGGACAAGGCCGTGTACCGCAGCGACCCGTTCATCCACGAGATGCAGCTGCTGCTGCACCCGACGCTCAAGCGCACGCTGGACATGGGCTTCCGCCAGGTCGTGATCCTGTGCAACACGGACTGCGGCAAGTCCACGGACGACGCCGAGGCCACGTTCGACGAGATCAAGGAGCTCATCCAGCGGAAGCTCACGGCGCTCATGCGCACGATGGGCACGCGCTCGCCAGCCACGACGCCCGCCGCTCGCCCGTCCTCGGCGTCGGTGTATTCGTCGGAGCTTGAAGACATGATGTCCATGACCAATTACGCCAGCACTGTCGGCTCGCAGCGCCAGTCGGGGCCTGCGGTGGAGGACACCGAGACGGACAAGCACGCCGAAGAGCTCTTCACGTGGCTGCGGGACCCGTCACGACCGGCCAGCGACGCCGACGGCCGCCCCGAGTTCGTGCTGTCGTTCTGGCGACGCCAGGCCGCCGATGCGCGGTACTCGGGGCTCAGCGCCGTGGTGAAAGTGGTGTTTGCGGTGCCCTCGTCGTCCAAGGACGTGCAGTTGGATCTCGAAATGGCGAAGAAGACGGTCGCGGCCAGGCGCGGGGAGCCGAAGCATGGGCCGCAGTACGTGGACATGTGCGCCTTCCTCAACAGCAACCGCGAGCACATCGACCTGGAGCAGACGTCGGTGATCCCCGCGCTCGTGATTGAGAACCACCTGCCGTCCACGACGGTGGTGGAGACCGGCGGCCCGCGCGCCCCGGAGCTCGACGACTTCCTCGCGAGCTGCCTCGGAGAGGCGCAGCCGTGAGTCGTGATAGCATTTTCAAGATTACGTGATGTATTGGACGAACTCAACTACATTTATCGCACAAGCGTTTGGAAAGCGAACGTGACTCCGTTGGGTGCCCCCTGCGGCACGGTGCCTGAGGGATCTGACACCGCGACAGTAGCTGGAATAGCGGCAGCGGATGGCATGAGTGCTAGCGCCGATTACCTCACCGTTGCTGCTGCCGCTGCGAGTGCTGCCTGCGCCTTGTGCACCTCTCTCTCTGCGTCTGCTGCAGCTTCTGTTGCAGCGCCTGGATCTCTTCGTCTTTCGCCTCCATCTCCCTCACCTGCTGCCTCTGCTGCTCCTTGCTCTCTCGCGGTGCAGCTCTGGTCGTGGTCACAATGCCTTCAGTTCTTCACCAGCGTCGTGCTCGTCTTCGAACAGCTGCTTCCACATCTCCGCCTCCCGCTCCTTCTTCGCCGCATGCGCTTCCACTGACGCACTCGCTCTCGCAGTCCATCCGCTTTTGTCGCTAGGCTCTCTGTATCCTCCTCCTCGGCCTCCGCCTCTGGCTCCTCCTCGCTGTCACTTGGCTTGTCGTCGTCCTCTAAACCGGCCCAGAATTCGCGGTCGTGCGGGGTTCGATCGCGCGCTTTCGTCTCGTTTTCGATACTCCGCGCCATTCGAGTGCAGAGCGCTTGCTCGTGCGCCTGGGGCCCGTCGAACAGATCGGCCACGCGCGTGGTCAAGTCAAAGCGGCGCTCCATCTCGACGCTCACGGCCTCGTGCTTGTGCTGCTTCAGCGTCGGCTTCTTGCGCACCGTCGGGAACTTGGCCAGGAAGGCGACGTGGAGCCGCCGCCACTGCGGATCCGCCAGCGGCAGGCGACGCAGAGGCTCCATTTGGTCGCGGATGAACGCCAGTTGGCCGCCATTGAGCGGAAGGCAAGGCGGAGGTGTCCGACGCGCCATTTCCACGCATCTGACAGTTGGGGAAGTGAGGCTGTGAAGGTCTCACAGAAAGAGAGAAGGTATCAGAGACAGAAGTGGGGACAGGACGAGGAGGATCAACTGATCTGAGTTAGTGGCGTGGTGGGCGTGCCGTGTCCTAGCCAACCGTCGCGTGGACAGGAGGACGACGGAGCCACCTTCACTACACTAGCAGACTTGCTTTGACGCCGGGAGCCTCGACCTGGTTAGGGAGTCTCCTCTGCGCCGCCATCTTCTTCTCCCTCGTCCTCCGGCTCGCTAGTCCAGAGCGTGATGTTGTCGCGCAGCAGCTGCATGATGAGCGTGCTGTCCTTGTACGAGTCGTCCGACAGCGTGTCGAGCTCGGCGATGGCGTCGTCGAACGCGCGCTTCGCCAGCGCACACGCCGCGCGCGTGTCGTGGAGGATGTCGAAGTAGAACACCGAGTGGTTGAGCGCGAGCCCGAGCCGCGTGGCGTCCGTGGGCACCAACTCGGCCTCGGCGATCTTCTGAGCCAGCTCGTAGTCACGCAGCGCGGCCTCCACCACGCGCTTGCGCTGGTCCTTGCTGTCGCTCGCGTACTCGGCCATATAGCGCGCGTAGTCGGCCTTCATCTTGAGGTAGAAGACCCGCGCATCGGCGCTCTCCGCCCGCGGGAGCAGCTTGTCGTCCACGACCGCGATGAGCTGCTGGCAGAGCTGCGTGAGCTCGTCCTCGATCGTCGCGCGCAGCTTCGCGCTGAGCAGACTGTGGTCGCCCGCGCGGTGCTTGTCGTACTTATCGATGGCCGAGACGACGCGCCAGGACGCGCGACGCATGCCCGCGGCGTTCTTGTAGGCGACCGAGAGCAGGCTGCGCTCCTCCGTCGACAGCTCCGTCGTCGCGACCGCCGCCAGCGACTGCACGTGCTCGGTCATCTCCTCATACCTATGGCAGACAATAGACAGCAAGCAGCAAACTTAAGATCACTGGAAGGATACGATGAAGGAGACGGATGATGAAGGACGCACCGCTCGGCGTCTTCCGCGAGCTTGGCGAGAAACACGAGCCCTTCGCGGTCCATGATTGATGCTCTTGTGGTCCAGAACGCGAATGATGAATGCCCACGAGAACATCAAAGCCAGTCTTCTTCTAATCATTGCATTGGTTGGCTCAGACGACAGCGTGGATTGATGAGCATCAATCAAAAGATTTCCATGTTGCTGTTTACCAGCATTCCTGTAGGAAATGGCTACATTTACCGTCATTCCGATCACTGGTGAATGAAAAGTTGGTGAGCTGATGTGGGTGGTGGTTCATGTTGAAGCCGAGAGCGCGCTGGCAGCAGCCGCAGCCAATCGATGTGCAGTGATCCGTTGGAGGATGACGCGCCAGGCGTTGTCGTGGCCGTAAAGTGCCGTTGTAAAGGACAGCGTGGCGAGTACTGTTTTGAGATTGGATGAGTGGGTCCGACTACTGAAATTGAACGCTAAGTGATGTTGCCCGGCACGCGACGTCCGTTTCGCTGTGCGCCGGACCTACAGAACCACACGGCAGCCAAAGTTAGGTCGTAACCGTCTATGTACCACACCATTCACACACACACTCTCGGCTCTCTGGCTTGCCCTTTGT
>JAADXN010000670.1:0-17888 GCA_023337875.1 Pythium apleroticum | reverse complement strand
TGCTGCTGCTGGAGCTGCTGGTGTCGTTGCTGCTGAAGCTGTTGCTGGTACTGCTGGTGCTTTTGCTGGGCGGACTGCTGCTGGTTTTGCTGCTGCTGTTGCTGCTGGTTGGCTTGGTTCTGTTGATGCTGCTGGTTAGCTTGGTTCTGCATCGCTTGCTGCTGCTGTTGTTGTTGTTGCTGCTGCTGCTGCTGGTTCATAGCGTTTGGCGCCTGTCCTTGCTGCGGCATACCAACCGGGTTTCCGCCCAAAGGGTTGATGCCCGGGCCGCCGTTTGCAGACGCTGGCGTTCCGTTCGGACCGACCGTGCGACGATCAGTCTCTGTCCGCAGTTTCTTCAAGTACGGGTTCACGATCTTGACGATGTACTTGTACACCTTGTCTAACTCTTCCAACTTGCGTGGCTGGTGCGTCGACTTGTCTTCGCTCAGCACACTGGCGCAGAGCTGCACGTAGCTCAGCAGATACCGCAGCTTCTTCTTTTGGTCGGTCTCGTTCTGGTCCCGCATGTGGTCCACGTACTTCTTGAACGCACTGTGGACCTTCTCCACGTCTTCGTGGTACTTGGACTTGAGCGCAGCGTGCTGGCGCCAGTACTCGGCTGCGTTATCGGCACCGTTGCCCATCGCCGTGGCCCCAGGAGCACCTGGCATCGTCGCGCCGGCAGCGCTGCGCGGCGTCGTTCCCGTCGGCGCCGCTGGGTTCATGCCCGGACCACCAACCATTTGCTGGGCTTGTTGAGGCGCGCCTGGGACTCCGCCGTGGGCTGGGAACTGCTGGTGGCCTGGGTATCCTGGCTGCGGCTGGCCAGGCGCCCCGGGCATGCCTCCTTGACCCGCAGCGCGCGGGTTCATATTGTTGTAGTAGGAGAAGTCCAGCCGCGACAGGATGCCGTTGTTGGGCAGGTTCTGCGCGTTCATGGCGGCGTTCATATCGGGCTGCTGCGCGCGCAGCGTCTTGAGGCGGTTGAAGATCTTGCTGATGTAGTCCTCCTGCGTGCGCGACTCCTTGTACAGCTGCAGCTCGTACCACGCCACGTTCATCCACAGCTTGATGCCCGGTGGCGGCTCGCTCGACACGCGCACCAATTCGTTGTAGCTGCTCAGCACAGACAGATAGAAACGTGAGACCAATGAGTTAACCTTCCCGCTCGCTCGTAAAATGTCAAACCACGGGTCGTTAAACGTACATTTTGGCGATGAGATTCGCGCGGTGCTCGCGCGTGACTTGGATGCGCCAGTCCGTGCCGGCGAGCGGCGGCTGCGCAGTCTGCGGCGCGCCAGGAGGCACACCAACACCGACGCCGACGCCGACGCCAACGCCGACGCCTGGCTGCATGGCCGCTGGGTTCATGGGGTTCATAGGCACGCCCCCGGGCGCCGCGGCGGGCATGCGCATCATGGGGTTCATGGGCATGGCGTTCATGCCGCCCATGCCCATCATCATGGGCTGCTGCGGCACGCCGACGCCGACGCCGACGCCGTACTGCGGGTTCATGCCGGCGGCCATAGGGTTCATGGCCATGCCCATGGGCGGCGCGTTGGGCGCCTGGCCGTTGGGCGCGCTGCTCATGGCCATGGGCATGGACATCGCCATGCCCATAGGCATGGACATGGGCTGCATGGCCATGGGGTTCACGCCGTGGGGCTCCATCGTCGCTGTCCTCGTCTCTCGGTCGGTCTGCGTGGTGCGCGCGCGTCGTCTGAGCTGTTCAGTTTGAAAAGAGGGGGAGAAGCCGAAGACGACCGAGAAACCACAACCCCATTAATATATCACGTTCTACCTACATATGCTTTATAAGAGGTCAACTGAAACCGACTATATCTGCAGATCCTATTAAGTACGATATGGTTTTTCAAGAGTGAGTGGACAATACTCCGACCTGTGCGATTACGGCTCTTTCGAGAGGGGCACGAAACTGGGTATAAATACGGTCTACTATTCGCGATGGTCGGCCATCATTTTCGACAGCTGTCGAAAATAGCCGCTCGCCCCGCTCTACAGTCCTTTCTTGACCACCTTGACGGTGTACGCCTCCAAGATGTCGCCGGGCTTGAACGAGTCGACGCCGGCCAGCTGCAGGCCGCACTCCTGGCCCTTGGTCACCTCCGAGACCTTCTCCTGGAAGTGGCGCATGGTCTCCATGCTGATGTCCTCCATCACCACCTCGCCGTCGCGCAGCAGTCGGTACTTGGCCTGGATGCCCAGCGAGCCGGACGTCACACGGCAGCCGGCAATGTTGACGGTGCGGCGGCCGGCCTTCGTGATTGGGATCTCCTGGATGATCTCGGCCGTGCCCGTCACCTCCGTCTCCTCCACGCCCTCCAGGTTGTCGCGCAGCAGATCCGTGATGTCGTTCAGCAGCGAGTAGATCACGTTGTGCTGCTTCAGCGGCACCTCCTTCTGCAGCGCCTCCTGGTCGATGCTGGCTGGGTGCTTGACGTTGAAGTGGTAGATCGTGGCGCCCGTGGCCTCCGCCAGAGCCAGGTCGGACGACGACACAGGGCCGACAGCTCCCAGGATGCGCTTGACGACTGCTTCTTCCACGGGCAGCGACGCGATGAGGTCGTCGATGGCCGAGATCACGCCCATCGAGTCCGTCTTGACGATGATCGGCACGACCTTGGCAACGTATCCGTCCTCGCCGACCTTGAGCGACGCCAGTCGGGTGGCCTCCTCCGCAGCCTGGCGACGACGCATCTCGATCTCGCGAGACTTGCGGTGGGCACCCATGTAACGACGGCGGATGTGGTGGCTGGTGTCGCCGTTCGCCGCAGCCTCCGCCTCCTCACTGGCAGCGAGCAGGTCCCACTGGATCATCTCCTCTCGCTGCTGCACGACTTCCTTCGCGCGCTCCTCGTTCGGCACTGTCAGCAACGCCTCGCCAGCGTTCGGCAGACCCTTCAGGCCGATCACACGCACCGGCATGCCGGGCGTCGCCACCTTCAAACGCTTGCCGTCGTGGCCCACGAGCGCACGGACCTTGCCGTACTCGAGACCACACACCACGACAGTGCCGTTCTTGAGCGTACCCCACTTCACGATGGTGTCGACCTGCGGACCAACGCCACGGGCCATCTTGGACTCGAGCACCACGGCTTCGCCCTGGACAGCCGTGTCAGCGCGCAGATCCATCACTTCGGCGTGGAGAGCAATCGTCTCCTTCAGTGTGTCGAGACCCTCGCCAGTCTTGCCAGACACGCACACGAGCGGCGTCTCCCCACCAACGTTCTCCGTGATCACGCCGTGGGTCATCAGTTCGTTCGAGATGCGCGTGATGACCTCGCTGTGGTCGTGCGAGTGCATGTCGACCTTGGTGACCGCGACAACCATCGGCACGTTGTTCTTCAGCGCCAACTCAATGACCTCTCGCGTCTGCGGACGCACACCATCGTCAGCCGCAATCACGAGCACGATGATGTCCGTGACCTCCGAGCCCATGGAGCGCATGCTGCTGAAGGCCGCGTGGCCGGGCGTATCGATAAACGTCATGGTGCCGCCAAACTTCTTGCCCAGCTCGACCGTGAACGCACCAATGCTCTGGGTGATACCACCAGCTTCCGAAGCCGCAACCTTGGATTTCCGCAGCGCGTCGAGAAGCGTCGTCTTGCCGTGGTCGACGTGACCCATGACCGAGACGACTGGTGGACGCACAGGGAAGGCCGAGCAGTCCTCTGGTGGCACTGTGAGCTCGACGTCCACAAACTCGGGTGGCAGCAGCACTGGAATCATGTTGAGTGCCTCGACCGCGACTTCCGCGATATCGTTCGTGATCACCGTCTCGTCTGTCACTCGCTCGCCGAGATCGCGCAGTGCGCGGATGAGGACCTTCGACTTGACGGACATGCGCTCGGCCAGGTCCTTGACCAGGATCCGCGTGGGAATCTCCACCTCTTGTGGTGGCAACAACACCTTTGGCTTGTGCTTGTCCTGCTTGCGCTGCTGGCGCTTGAAGCGGCGCTCTTCGCGGTTTTCGTTGCCGCGTTCCTCCCAATCAACGTGGCCGAACAGATCGTCGTCGCCGAAAATCGAGTTCTCGAATTTGAAGTTCTGTAACAGCGAGCGGCCGTCCTTCTTCTTCTGCTTCTTGGCCTGCTTCTTCTTCGCCGCCTCCTCTGCCGTCTGCTTGGGCTTCTTCGGCTTCGCTGATGAATCGCTCGATGGGGTGTCGTCATCGTCGTCATCCGTTTCCAATCCTAGCGCCGTGATCGCCAGGTCGTTCGTGTCTTCGAAGATATCATCGTCGTCGCTTTCATCGGCGTCGTTCGCCTGCACTTGCTTCTTCACAAACGCTGGCTTTCGGTTGTTGACAAACGGGGACTTATTTCTCATTCCGCCTGCAGGAACCGACGCCTTCTTGGTGCCACCGTCCTTCTTTCCGTCGTCTTCATCGTCTTCCTCCAGCGCAAACGACAGCAAGTTCTGGAATTTGTTCGTGAACGTCGGCCGCTCTTCATTCGCATCCGCCGCGTTGGATCGTCGGTTGAAAGCCGGGCGGTTGTTCTTGGGCGCCTGGCGCACGCCCTGCGCCGCACCCGCGTTTCCTGCGCCAGAATTCGTTCGCCCTGGCTGTCCCGTGCGCGCGCTGTTGGCGTTCGCGCCGCCGAACGAGCGCGTGCCGCTATTGGCCGGGCCGTCGAACAGGCTCCAGTTGCCCAGTCGCGGCTTGCTGCCGGCGTCGTCGTTGCCGTTGCGCGCCTTGTCCTTGTGGTCGCGGTTCGGCTTGAAGTGGTTGCGCTTCTTGCGGTCGGGGATCGTCGCGTATCGTCGCGCCCAGTGCGTGGATCTGCGGCCGCCGACTAGCACTGTGGACGGCGCGGCCATCGCCGCCGACGCGGAGGCGCCGCCGCAGTGCAGCAGGCCGCTACGCAGGAGCAGCCACTGCGTCATTTTCGGATCTGGGTCTGTGACGTTGTTGCTGCGACTCTGTGGTGCAGATCTCCTGTGTGTTGGTTGGTGAGCCGCCTGGCCCAAAGAGCTCTTTGTCCCGTTTTTCACGTTAAGACAAGGGATTGAGACAGTGTCTCAACATCGGGACAACACGGGACGAGACGGCGGTGGGTTAAAACCTCGTCTGATGATAAGGTGATTTGATATCGGTTTAGAGAGGGGGTTCCCTGCACCGACATCCGGCAAGGGAAAGCAGCGACGGCGGAGAAAGCGCAGGTAAATGTCGCTCGTAGTCGCGGCGCCGCCGCGTGGGGAGCTCCAGGCAGCGACGTGGATGGCGCGTGCGGTGGATCATTCGACAGAGGAGACGCAGAGCTACAATGGAGCCTCGTTTGAGGCGCTACTGGCGCGATTCGAAAGCGCGACGGCGCGTGGCGTGGCGACCGTCGTGCCGCCACAGACTCCCGTCGACAAACGCTATGTATGTGGCTCTGAATCTGGAATTTGAACACGGAAACGCGGCTTGTGCTGACGCTTGAATGGTGTAGCTGGATGAGACGGGCTTCCAGCGTCCGCTGATGGTCCAGACGCCAGCGCAGGCGGAGCTGCTAGGTGAGACTCGTGCCCGCGCACGCCATTTCCATACGCGGCATTGACGATTTCTTCTATTTTTCTCCAAGTCCCGGCGCCGAACTCGCTGTCGCTGGACGCGCTGGCGAGCGCCATCGGCAGTGAGCGGTCCGTGCGCGCCATCGACGTGGCCTCGCAGCACGAACTGGCCGACGAGTGGAAACTGAAGCAGTGGATGGCGTACTTCGCGACGCCGGCGGCGCAGCGCGAGCGCGTGCTCAACCTCATCAGCCTCGAGTGCAGCGGCACGAAGCTCGAGACGCTCGTGCGTGCGCCCAAGGTCGTGCGCGAGATCGGCTGGGTGGAGCGCCACTGGGCGACCAGCGCGCCCAAGAAAGACAAGCTGCCGGCGCCCAAAGTGGCGCTCTACTGTCTCATGAGCGCCGCCGGCAGCTACACGGAGTTCCACATCGACTTCGGTGGCTCGTCCGTGTGGTACCATCTCCACCGCGGCCGCAAGTTCTTCTTCGTGATCCCGCCGACGAACGACAACCTCACGCGCTTTACCCAGTTTGAAGGCAAGTACGAGCACGGCCGTGCGCCGTTCTTTGGGGATCTCGTGGCGCGAGGAGACTGCACGGTCATCGAAATGCGTGCCGGCGACACCATGCTGCTGCCGTCCGGATGGATCCACGCGGTGTACACGCCGGAGGATTCGATTGCCTTTGGCGGCAACTTCCTGTCGAGCTACCACGTGGCCTCGCACATGCGCTGCCACCGGCAGGAGCTCGTGGATCGAGTTGAAGGCCGATTCCACTTTCCGGACTTCGAGTGCGCGGTGTGGTACGCGGCGGCGTACTACGGCAAGATGCTGGCGACGTGTCCGTCGCTGCTGACCACGTGGGAATGGCGTGGCTTGAGAGATCTCGTGCCGGCGTTGGAGGAGTGGCTCGCGTCGGCGACGACCGACCCGCTACTACTGGAGCGCGTTGCGGCGATCTGCAAAGTTGCAGTGCGCGTCATGCCGTCAGCCATGCTGGCGAAGATGCGCGTGACAGTGGACGGGAAGGTGAAGCATTTCGATGGCGAAGATGAGGACACAGGGAATGAGTCTGGTACGACCAAGACCGGAGCTCCTCCTATCAACAGCCTGTCTCGCGGGTATAGCAGCACCAGTTCTAGCAGCAGCAGTCCGGAGTCCAGTTCCGAGTCGAGTGACTCGTCGACCGATGACTCTGACGATGACACTGGTCACGGTAGCGACCACGACCGCGAGGCGACCGATGACGGCGGCAACACGAATCCTGAGAACAGCAACAGCAGCGACTCTAGCAGCGACGACGACAGCAGTAGCAGTAGCAGCAGCAGTGATGAAGAAGACGCCGAAGAGCGAAAAGAACCCGAAGAAACCAAGGAGCCGGAGCAAGAAAAAGAAGCCGAGGAAGAGGAAGTTGAGCTCGACGAGCCAGAAGAAAGTAGCTCCAGCGAGAGCGACAACGATGACGATCCGGATCCAGAGAACGCGTACCCAGAGCTGCCGCCCGTCCCCATCGAGGCGCTCATTGCCATCCGCAAACGTGCCAAGCTGAAGGATTTGCAGATCACGAAGGCCGGGAAAGAGCATGTTCTCGCGTTGGCACACCAGCATCGTTTGGAAGCTCAGCATCCTTCGAAGAACAAGAAGAAGACTAAGGCCAATGGAGCAGTGGCGGCTGAAGCTGCTGTGATCACGCCATGGGCCGAAGAAGATCGGTGGACTGTCGCGTGCAGTTGCGGCCTTGGGGGCGAAAACTACGACGACGGGCGCATGATGGTAGAGTGCAACAACTGCAACAATTGGGTCCACGGCGAGTGCGTGCGTATCCCGATCCAAGAGATCTTCTGGTGCTTCAAATGCCGCTCGCCCGAGTCGAACGACTGGCTGTTTGTGTGTCCTTGCGGCATCAAGGAGAAAAACTACGACGACGGCGCTCGCATGGTCCAGTGTGACAACTGCGAGATCTGGCAGCACACGTATTGCGCGGGCATTCCAGACACGGAGGATCCGCCGGAGAAGTTTATGTGCAAAGTCTGCTCCAAGGCGCCGAAGAAACCACGCGCGAGTGTCAAGGGAACGCAAAAGAAGACGAAGAAGAAGGCGACGACTACCAAGGCAAAGCAGCAAACGCAGGCGTTCGAGCTACTCTCACCAATGTCCAAGTTGGTGTCAGTAGCGATCGAGACAGCACCCGCGTCGGTTTCGACGACAATCCCGGCATCGCCATCCGAACCACATTCTCAGGGAATGTCTCCGCCGCCTCCGCCACCGCCGCCTCCGTCGGCTCCTCCATCACCGACTCCTGCGGTCGACAGTATCGAAGAAGAGGCGTATACGCCCCCGAAGCAGCGAAAGCGCGGACGCACTTCGTCCAAATCCAAGTCGAATGAGAAGTCGCGGAAACGACCGCAGAAAGAAGACCCGAGCGGGGCGCATGAGATTCCTCCTTCGCCTGCTGGTGTACAGGGCGTGCCTACGATCGTCCAGAGACCCCCGTTGCCGAACCAATCCAAGTCGTCGAGCCAGACGGCCAAGCGCAAGTCCGGTGGCGGGTCGGCACGCGACCGACTGGAAAAGAAACTGAAGATCCGCAAACCGAGACTCTGAGCCACGTGTCGTGTGTCTGTACAGTATCTACCGCCTTCTAGCAGCCCGGGTAAATAGAGGCCAAAGCTCTCCAACACGACGACGGTATGTGCTTTGTCTATTGAATGTATGAATCTTGCTTTGCTCGTTGGTTGTTCGCGTGCAGCTCATTGACCAGCTTCCCGACCATCGACTCGAGTGACGCGAGGCGATCCAGCGTCTGCTGCTGCCACCTCTCCATCTTCTTCACGCTCGCCTCGCACCTGCATGCCGCTGATGCAGAGGCGATAGCCTTGCTGGAGCTGACGCGGTCCTGATCCACGCCGTCGTTCATTGTGATTGGCGTGAGCTGGAAGTTCGACAGCGAGTCAAAGTCGTGGAAGCCAAACGTCACGGTCTCGTCCGCGACGCCCTCAGGGCAGATCAAGTCGATGATCAACTCGGCAGCTTCCCACGGCGTGAGCTGTGTGTGAGACGTCGCGTTGGACGGATGGTGGACTTTTGCAAGAATGCGGTCGACCATGTCCTCCCACGGGAACGCGATGAAGCGCATGGCGCTCTTCTCCATGCAGCTCAAGATCAGCTCCTTCAGCACCTCGCGGCGGTCTTCGCGGTAGCGGATCAGCAGTTTCTGGAAGCAGCTCCGGTCCAGCACGCACATCTCCACGTAGCTCACCGCTCGAACGTCCGCAGTGCGTCGGTAGTTCATGAGCAGTGCCAGTTCACCGAAGGAGTGGCCGGCCATCAAGCGGCGCACATTCACAGCGCGGCCCTCCACACCGAGAGTCGGCGTCGACGCCGTCTTGACCGAGTTTCGTGAATGCGGACGAGAACCATCGGGGGCCGGCGTCTCAGCGGGGCAGCTGGTGAGCTCACACACGCCGCGGTTGATGAGGAACAGTCCGTCGCCAACTTCGCCCTGGCGGACAATGTAGTCCTCTGGAAGATATGCGCGAACGTCCAGACTGAGCATGATCTGCGTCACGAAGTCGGCGCTGCTGTGGCGCCAGTACGACACGCTCAGCACCAGGTCCATGTACTTAAAGAGCCGCACCTCCAGCCCCAGCGACCGCGACAACTCGTGCGAGAACTTGGCGATGTCGCCGTCGATCGAGTCGTGTTCGAACCACAGGTGGTTGTAGTACTGGTGGATGCGGCGGCGCAGCTGCGGCGGGAGCTGCATCTTGTCCATGGTCGCGAACACCATCTCAAGCTTGCGCTTGTACGTGGAGGTGTTGGAGTTGTAGTTGATCAGCACCAAGGCCACCGAGCCAGTGATGAAGGCGACCACAAGCGTGCCGACCAGCACGGCCACGCTTCCGTAGACCGACTGCCCGAGCGACGTGGCGACGGGCCCCTGGCCCTGGAGAAGCTGGACTGCGCTGTACAAGTCACTCGCGTACAGTTGCCACGGGTGGTCGAAGATCTCCGTTGTGTCCGTCATCATCACCGTCAGTCGCCACAGACACGCGACGTAGTGAGCCACAAGCACGAGTAGCAGCGCGATCTCGGTCAGCGCGAGCGCGTACGACATGCGACTGTAAACCACACGGAACCAGAACTCCTTCGTGGCACGCACGACGCGCATGAACCACACGGACCGCACGAACGACGCCCAGCTGAAGAACCGGATGATGGCGTGGAGCTCTCCCGCCAAGAGGTACCCCGCCATATCCGGCCGACTGATCGTTGCGTCGCCCTCTAAACAGAGCCCCACGATGGTATCGACTGGGACGGACGACAGCAGATCCACCCAAAAGGGCCAGCCTGAGCGGATGTATGTGAGCACGATCTTGCGTCGCGAGTACTCGAGCTGATCAGGTTTGCTGAAGTACGCCGTGTTGCAGCTCGCGAGGAAGTCGAGTATGAAGACCACGTCGAAGAGAATGTCGAGCGCCTCAAACGCCGACGTGCCCTTGGTGAAGTACACGGGCGCAAACGGAATCACAAAGAGCTGCACGAGCATCGTAACCAGGAGTATCACTCCGCGAGCCTTTGAGAAGGTGCCCGTGGGTGAAAAGGGTGTGACGCAGTCGTGAATGAGCTTCGGCAGGCGGTGCGAGATGAGGCGGCGGTACCACCGTTTGATTCGGCGCGACGACACGGGGATCATGTGCGCCATGCTGATGGTGCTCGAGTCCCGACGGGTCTTCTGGCGACGAAACTCTCGGATCTTCGCTGCGTTTACCATGCGCTGAGCATAGGGCGACTCAGCTTCGTCGTCGTCTCCGTCTCCAATCCCGTCGAGCTCCGTTGTGTTGGCCTCGTCATCGATGACGCGCCGCAGCTGGAAGTGCTTCACAATCGCGTCGTGGTTTGCTGCTTTCGCTGTCGTCTCCATGCCTAGCGAACCCGGACCCGCAGCATGAGATCGATCCGGCGCTACGACTCCTCCCGCAGCGATGGTGTGCACTGTGCTCGTGTTGGGGACGGGTGTGACGACGGACGAGGTCGTGGTCTGGTTTGTTTGCTGCGCCGGTGCGTCGCCGTTGGCATTGTCGCTCGATCGTCTGCCTATCGTGGCGAGTTTGTAGACGAGCTGGCCGATCGATTGCGTGCGCGAAGGGTCAGGGACGGCTGGAGACGCTACTGCGGCGCCGCTAGATGGTGCGGACCACTTGCTGGGGAGGTCACTGAGCAAGTCTGCGGAGCTCATCTGCCCCGGGGGCCGCAGCTGCGCCTCCTTGACGGTCTTCATGGTCGGCTGACGCGATGTTACGTGAGTGAAGCCCTGTGAATGTCACGCTCTCGCGGTGAAAAGCGAGCAGTGCTGTGAACCGGCGACGAGAAACGGACACACGCAACGGTCAGACACTCTCGAAACGGAGCGTGAGCACCGCCCCATCTATTCTCGTTGCCGTGTTTAACTTGGTATGCTATCTCCAGTTGATGTACTACGTAAACTGTGCGAAGAGTCAAGTCTCGAGGGCATTGAAGGCGCCAGTGTCTGCGCGAGACGTGCCAGCTCTGCCATCATTGCGTGCATGCCGCGTTCCAGTCCCAGGAGCCGTTCCGTCGTTTGATCCTGCCACTGCTCTACGGCCTGCAAGCGCGCCACGATCTCCTCTGACTGTGCAGACCGATGTGAAAGTGGCGGTGGGGGAGGCGGCGGCGGCCCGCTCGCCGATGCGGCTTGCAATCCGCTTGACTGTTTATCGTCGAGCTTGGCCGCGACTGGCATGAGACGGTGCTGCGCCATGAAGTCGAAGTCTCGGAAGCCGAACTGGATGCTGTTGTCGGTGCATTCAGGCGCAGAGATGAGATCCACGAGGATCTCTGCGGCCTCCCACGTCGTCACGGGGGTCCTTCGCGGCTCTTTTTCTTTCGCGACGACTGTCGCGACCAGCTCTTCGTACGGGAACGGCACGACATGCTTGGACTTCTTCTCGATGCAGCTCAACAAGATCTCGCGCAGCACCTCGCGCCGGTCGTCTCGGTACCGAGCCAGGATCTTCTGGAAGGCGCGGCGTCCAAGCACGCACATCTCCACAAACGTGAGCGCACGCACAGTCGCCGTGCGGCGGTAGTTCATCAGCAGCGCCAGCTCACCGAACGCGTCGCCAGTCGCTAGTCGCCTCTTCACCCTCGGCACGTGCATCGCTGCGCCGGCGTCGTCTTCGTCGGGCTTGGCCCGCAGCTCGCAAATGCCTCGATTGATCATGAACAGCACGTCGCCGATCTCGCCCTGGCGCATGATGTAGTCCTCTGGCAGGTACGTCGTGGTTTCCAGACCGAGCATGATCTGCGTGATGAAGTCGGCGCTGCAATTCCGCCAGAAGCTTACGCCCACGACCAAATCAATGTGCTTGAACAGGTTCACTTCCAGCGCGAGCGACGGCGAAAGCGCCGACGTCAGCGCCGTGATCTCGCTCGTTTCGATGGCTGCGTGCTCGTTCCACAAGTGGTCGTAGTACTGGTGCACACGTCGCCGTAGCTGCTGCGGCAGCTGCAGTTTGTCCATCGACGCCAGGACGCTGTCCAGCTTGCGTTGATATCGTGCGCTGTTGCTCGTGCCATTGAGCAACAGAAGCGCGACGAGGCCCGTCACGAGCGCCATCACGAGCCCCCCAAACAGCGTAGCGAAGATGCCGAAAACAGACTCATCCAGCTCTGATCCGTGGGTTGCGGGCCAGTGGCCGACCAGCAACTGTGTCGAGGTCATCAAGTCAGCCTGGTACAAAATCCACGGACTCTCCGGGACGTCGGCGTGGTCTTGATGAGACACAGACCTAGCTGCCACGCGCCACAAACATGCGAGGTAATGTGTCGCGAGTGCGAGCACCACGACGATCCGCACGATTTGCACCGAGATCGTGTAGCGTTGCCGAAGAAGCCGAAAGGAGATTTTGTTGGCCGCGCGAAGCATGCGCGCGACCCCCGAGATGGTGGCGGGCAGCAGCGAGTGCCACTGGAGCACTCGGATCAGCGCGCGCGGTATTTCGCCCGCCAACATACCGCGCTGCCCACTTGAGTGGATCGGTTGCTTGCCTGCCATGAGCAGCAAGGTGTCCACAGGGACACACGCGATGATGTCGACCAGAAGCCACCACACGCCCCGCAGACGCACGTACCTGCGAGCGATTTGAGCGCGAGAGTACTCGAGCCTGTTCGCCTTGTCGTCGTAGTACGCTGTGTTGAAGCGCGCGAGAATGTCAAACAGGAACACGAGATCGAAAATCACTGCCAGTGCGGACGTGGCCGACGTGCCGTGGGGAAAGTACACCGTCGCGAGCGGCACGAAGAAAAGCTGCGCCATCATGGCACAGAAGACGCTCACCCCACGCAGTCGCACGAGCATGCCGGTGGGTGAGAAAGGCAAGATACAGCTCAGCACCGCGATTTCGGCCCAGCGAGCGATGCGATGGCGCCACTTGATCAGGCGACGACACACTGCGCCGTGACTCGCGACCTCCACCGGAGCTTGGCGCTGGAGGCGGATGCTGCTGACGCTGTCGCGTACTCGGCGTGGCTTGTTGCGCATCTGGAGCTGACGGCGACGCGCGAAGATCTGGCTGAGGGAGCCTTCCGTGGGCGTGCGCGTCAGCTTGCCGTGCTCGCTGCTCTCCGACGTGTACCCTTCGCCGTCGCCATCGTCATCAGCTCGCTCGTACGACGCGCGCGGGTTTTCCCAGGACATGCGTCGCAACTGGAAGTGCTGCACGATGGCATCGTGGTTGGCCTTCTTGGCCTTTGGCTCTTGGCCGTGCGGGTGCATGGTGGCCACGAGCCGCGCGATGCTCGCAAACTTTTCGTTCGTGGACACGACTGCCGACGAGATGTCGGAGCGATCGTAGTGCGACGCGCCGTTGGCGCGAGTGGCGTCGACCTCGCTGGACATACGGCGCTGCTTGCTGTCCATTGGCTCGACCGACGGTGGGCGCGGGCGGAAGGAGACGTCCAGGGTCGGCAGGATGGATGTCGTGCTCGCAAGAGCCAGAGCACGCGACGCCAGGTTGTTCAGCAGAGACGGCCTCCGAGGGGGAGCTCCATGCTGCAAGAGCTCATCAGGAAGCGTGGGCGACGACGCCGGCGCGGGCGGCGTGGTGGCGGCCATGAGATGCAGACGAGCGAGTTATCAGGCGACTGCTGGTACCAAGTCGTCGCCGACGCGAGCTCGACCTGGTCGGCGTTCACGTGGCTTGACCGTCAGAATCGGGAGACTGTCGGGTGAGAATAGAACATGGCTGGGTGAGTTGACGCGCAGCACTCGGCACCGGTAAGAACCCAACGCAGGAGAGGTGGGATGTTCAGTGTTGGGGGCTATAATTGGGTCTCGTGGGTGCGCAGCTAAGTCCACGGGTAGAACGAACTGAAGAGACCGGCGCCAAGAACGCAGTAGACGAGAAAATACACGACGACCGCCCGACTGAGCGCTGGCACGACTGGCGACTTGGGCTGTCGCGACGAACACTGTTGTGGGGGCGTTGCGTCTTTGAAAAAGAACATGGCGGGTGCCCAGAACAGCGGCGGGCACGCCGACAAAAGCCGCGTGGTGACTTGGATGTGGACGACGAGCAGCGCGTTGACGAGCAGGAAGCCCCAGTGGGCCATGTAGGGGCCGAGGCTGCTCTTGAGTGGCGTGGGCAGTGGCGTCGTCATGAAGCGCACGAGCGAGTAGCCGCTGAGCGCGATAATGGGCCCGGCCAGGAGGAAGTTGGGCAACTGCTTCCACTCGTAGTAGCGCAAGAGGCCGACGTTCCAGTACTCTCGCTGGATGAACATGTACATGGCGGAGACGTTGGGCACGACAGAGTCGCACCACGGTCGGTCTTGCGTTACGAGAGTGTTGCTGGACGGCAAGGCGAGCGAAGGGGCTAGCGACTGGGTGAGCGACGGGCAGTAGACGCGGATGGCCTGCACGAAGTAGAGCACTTGCGGTCCGACGGCAATGACGCCCAGCAGCGCGGTGACGAGCCAGTGCGAGAGGAAGCGTGCGGGGTGCGTCAGAGGCCACGGCGACTCACGGAGGCGGTGCCACGCGATGAACACTGTCATGGGAGGACATTCACTAGTCAGTAGAGGAGCTACAGAGTGAGAAAGGCAAACAAACCGTACGAGAGAGCAGAGCGCCGTTGGAGCGAGTGGCTGACGCGGCACCGAAGAGGACGGCGGCAGCAAAAAGCGGCGTGAGCGTGTGGGAGCGGCGGTAGCTCTCCAGGTAGAACAGTCCCGCGAAGCTCAGCAGACACATGAGACTGCCAGCCATAGCACGTTGTCAGTCACGTCATCCTCCAGCTCCTGTGACCCAAAGACAAAGCGCACCTCTCGCTGTAGATCGCAGTCATGAAGACGCTGGAGGGCGTGACGCAGAAGAGGAACGCGGCGCGGCGCGCGAGCGGCTCGCTGTCCAGCACGAGGCGTCCGAGGCGGTAGAGGAACAGCGCCGCCAACACGAAGCACGCGTTGCTGAGCGCCCAGCCGACCAGCGGCACGGCGAAAGACGCGGAACCAGGCAGTGCGCGGCTGCAGAGCCGCACGAGCAGCGGGTAGAGCGGGAAGAAGGCGTGCACGTGCTCGTAGTCGTAGCCGGCGGCGGCGATGTGCGTGAAGAAGACGCCGTCCCAGTTGGCGAAGGCCGCCAGAAATGGTGGCACGCGCAGCAGCCGCGTGGAGGTGTCATAAGGCGTGATCAGCAGCGCCGTGGCGGCCGCCAGCAGCGTGATGGCCGCGCGGCTGGCCAACGCCATGCCCAGCACGCGTCTCTCTGCAGGCGTCATTTCCATTGTGGAGCTGCTCATTGCAGTAGCTTCTATAGTGACATATACGTCACTATTGGAGGGCATGAACACTCATAAATAGTGACGTGTTATACGTTACTAAATGCCACTCTTCAATGTGCACTCTATTTTATCCAATCATCGTATACAGTCTAGTCTAGATCTGCGACGTGTGTCGCCGACCAATTCCCCCTTCACTTCAAAACTGCCGCCTTTCTCGCTCAAGGGCGATCCTGCGCGTCGAGCGACTGCAGCCACTCGAGCGTGTCCTCGGCACCTCCTTCCTCCGCGTGCTCAATCGCCTGCGTGACAACGCACGACGAGCGGATAGTCGCGTGGAGAAACTGCGCGATCTCCAAGTGGTCCATGTACGCGGCGGCGTTGAGCGCCTCGGCGGAGCGGCACTCGGAGCCGCGGTGCGCGACGATCCACTGCACGGCCTGGAGGCGACCACTGGCAGCCGCCATCTCTAGAGCGCGCGGTGTCCAGCGTGGCGCCTGCGGCTGCTGCTGCTCCTCATTCGCTTCCGTTGGTTCAGTTTCCGCGATCGTGTCGTTGTCGTGAAGCCACTGCAGCACATCGACGAGCCCCTGGCGGGACGCCTCGTTGACGGCCTTCGCGCTCGTGAGCCAACCAGAAGTCGCGCTGTTCTCACGCAGAAACTGCAGGATCTCCACGTGGCCGGACGCCGCTGCCGCGTCCATAATCGTCGTCGACGCGGTCGGCGCCTCGTAGTATCGCTGGAAGTTCTGCAGCAGCCACTGCACGCACTCGCGGTGGCCGCCCTGGACAGCGGCGCTGAGAGCCTTGACGGCGTCGTCCTCCTCCTTGATCTCGACCATCTCGTGGTCGTTGAGGAAGCGCAGAACCGTGATGTGTCCGTTGCCCGCCGCCTTCTCAATCGCTTCCGCCGTACAGGCTGGCAGGTGGCCGTCGATCTGGACGCCCACAGGAAGCTCCGTGGCGTGCTCGCTGAACCACTGCAGAATGCCCACTTGTCCGTATTCGGCCGCGACGTCCATCCACGAGTAGCTGGCGCCGCCCTCCTCGCGCTTGAGCGACTTCACCGGCAGCATGGAGATGAGCCACGTCATGAGTCCGACGTGGCCGTTCGCGATCGCCGCGTGCACCATCTTGGCGCCGACGTGCTCGAACTGGTCCGGGAAGCGGCTGCCGAGGTACTCAAGCACGTGCACGTGTCCGCTGCGCGCGGCCTTGACCATGGCGGTCGGCGCGCACTCCATCTCGCGGTGCTCGCACAGCCAGCGCACCACAGCGAGGTGTCCTGCGCTAGCTGCGTGCTCCAGCGCCAGGCTTGTGCATCCTTCGCTGCGGTTGGCGTCCAACCACTGGAGCACGTCCACGTGGCCGTGCTTGGCCGCGAGGTCCATGGCCTTGGTGCTGCAGCCCTCCGCGCGGTTCGCGTGCAGCCACTGCACGACAGCCACGTGGCCCCCACGCGCCGCGTAGTCCATGGCCTTGGCCGTGCATCCTTCGCTGCGGTGCGCGTGGAGCCACTGCACGATCTCCAGATGTCCGTTCTTGGCGGCGTCGTCCATGGCGCGCGTGGAGCAGCGACCCAGCGCCGCGTGGCCGTGGAGCCACTGCAGGATCTCCAGGTGGCCGTTGCGCGCCGCGAAGTCCATCACGAGCGAGTCGCTGGCCGTGTCGCTCTGCAGCGCGAGGTGCTGCACGAGGAACTTGAAGCCGGCGGCGGCCGCGCGCTCGATGGTCCAGGCGGCCGACGCGTCGAGCAGCGAGAACACGGCGGCCGCCACGTGCGGCAGCTGCAGGTCGCGCGCATGCAGCGCGGCGCGGACGGCGGCGCGGGACATGGCGGAGGAAGGAAGAGGAAGGCGGAGGGAAATGGAGTGAGCTGTTCAGGCGGGGAGCTCCCCCAGGCCAGCCATTGGTCATTAGGCCGTTTCACGGCGCCTGGAATAGATGCTGCGCTGAGTATGGGCCGTGGGCGACAGGGCGCCGCTACGTCAGCAGCGCCAGTCGGGGGGGCGGCCTTTCAGGGAGGAGGGAGTTTCAGCCAATGGGAGGACGAGAGGAGGTGGAGGAGAGGACGGTGATTGGAGGATATTCTGGGGAGGCGCGATCTTGGAGCGACAGGGACCGCCGGCGAAGCTGAACTAGTGGCCGACTCAGACGCGGACTCAGATGCACGCTCTTGCCGCGCGGAATCTCGCGCGTGACTCGATGGGACGCTGCTTCAGAACTGCAGGCCGGAGCAGTCGGCGATGCGATGGCGCATCTCTTCAGGAATGGAGCAGGATATGCGCACCATCGTGTGTGTGATCTCCCAACGCCACCAGCTCTGTGACAGTGTGGGGTTGGCCACTGGCTTGAAGTTGGAACCAGATTTTCATCCCAGAAATGGCATGGAATAAGATAGGATTGGTTTTGGCCGAATATATTCGATTTGGTGGAGGCCACGTTGGCACCATCACTGATCAGACGAACGACGCGCGGATGGAAAGGACACTTGGAGTCCAGCATGGGCAGCGTTCAGATTATGGCGACAGTCAGCACAGTTCAGAATGGAGACTGCAGCGCGGCTGATGAGCCTCCGTTGCGGCACC
>JAADXN010000669.1:0-17903 GCA_023337875.1 Pythium apleroticum | reverse complement strand
TCGCGCTTTGATTAGGGCGGCTGGAGACTCATCAAAAGTCCTTCGTTGTCAACATGACGCAGCACGCTCCGTACGAACAGCTCTGTCCTCCGACGCCACCGCCACTGCGACTGTATCCGCGGAAGTACGAACGCCACACGCACCACGACGCGATGGAGGAGCCTCGACAGCCAGCAGCTCATGTAGCGAGACGCAGAGGAAGCCCCGTGTCCGTTCATCCTCGAATTGAATCGCAAGCTGCGTCCCAGTGGGTTTTAGAGTTGACATATAAAGCCACGTACCGGCCGAACCACTGCTTCTCGGGGAGCCGCGCTTCGATGAGGTCGCCAAAGTTGCGCACGAGACGCGAGTGGAGCTGGTCGAAGTCGCTGAAGCGCCGCGAGATCAGCCACAGGCCGCCATTGCACGAGATCTATTCCACCACCACAGTCGTCGGACGTGAGCCGGCCGTTTGGGGGATCTAAGGCGACCCAGAGAGCCGCGAAATCCGCGTTTTACCTGCACGATGAACTCGGTGTGGTCTCCGACCGTCTCGTAGCCCGTCACGAGCGCACTGACGTTCAGGAGCTGCATGCTGGCGAGCGATCTCTTGGTGTCGTGGAGCTGCTTGGCTTTCCCCCTCTTTCTCTTCCAGGTGGAAGTCAAATGGGCAAACAGCCGGCGACATAGGGGATTACGCTAAGTACGAATGTGCTAAGTGCGCATGTAACCTCCAACGGCCGGGTTACCTTCGTATTTAAGTGGGAGTTTGTCTATATCTGTAATTTTGAGTGGATACGTGGGACGCAACTTCAAAGAGTCGCCGCATTCGAAGAATCGAAGGAAGAGAACGATGACGACGGAGCGATCGGTGGCTGTGGCGGTGGATCTGGACCACGCGCTCGCGCAGGTCCTGCCTGCAGCACTGGAGTGGCACAATGGCGAGAAGAAGACGACTGTGAGAGGAGCTCGAAGGAACGAGGAGCTACGCTTTTGAAATGGCTGAGAAAGGCGCGTTTGTGTAGATCGCCGAAGGTGATTTGAAGACGGCGGACTGGATGAAGACGCTGGCGGGCGACGCCAAGGCAGTGAACCAATGGCTGGAGCAGTTCTACGAGTCAATGCCGTTCAAGACCAACGTCAAGGCCGTGGACGGCGCGGCGGCGGCGCTCAAGCCTTTGAGAAAGTGCTTCACGCTGCTGGCGATCACGTCGCGGCCTCGCAGTGTGGAGAAGGCGACGCGCGAGTGGATCGATGCGCACTACGGTGGTGTGTTCGACAAGCTGTTGTTTGTGGACAGCGAGGAAGGGAAGGACGACGTTGTCACCCGCAAGAAGGAGCTCTACTCGGAGTTCAAAGTAAAGATCGCAGTCAGCGCTGACTCTGTGGTGCTGGAGAAGGTGTCTGATGGAGTGGCGCACTCTGTGGTGGTTGGATCTGTGCCGTGGGGTAAGGAGCCATCGAGTGAGAAGATCGCCACGACGGAGAACTGGGCCAAAGCTCGTGAGGCGCTGGAGAAGATCGCCACGGAAATGAAGCTTCCGGTCGCTGCGAAGATCGCCAACGGGCCGAAGTTGGCGAGATACACGGACGACCTGGTGACGGTCTCGACCAAAAAGCCGCCGAGTATGTCGCCTGATGGATCGACGGTTCTTGCTTGACTGGCTAACATCATCGATTGTGTTATGACCTGACAGCTTTCTACGCGAACATGGTCAACACCAAGTTCGCGGTGCAGAAGCAAAGCTCCGTGCGCCTGCAGGCGTCTGATGCCGCAATCACCACTGCCGTGCAGGCGGCGGAGCTGCTCAAGACCCAGAAGAACGCGGACGTGGCGAAGATCTCGACGCGCTACCTGTTCAAGAAGTTCCGTGGCGCGCCGTCGCACCGCGTGCCGGCGATCGAGATCGTCATGCACAAGGTCGCTGCCCAGTGAGACAAGCTACCCAATGACCTGTGATGCAGCATGCATCGATTGATGTGTATACGCGACGATGAGGCCGTACAAGAGCGCAGTGCAGTAGGACACACTCACACGCCAAATCGAAATACCTGTATATATTCGCCCTTGGTTTATTGCTCGCGCGTGGGCCACTCGAAGTTTAGCTGGGGAGGGTTCTGCTCAAACGCGCGAGCGTCCTCCGCTCGCTGCACACGCTTCTCCGCCTCACTGAGCGTGACAATATCGTCTACACAAAGCCACAATTTCAAACCACATTAGCTTCACTTGTACGAAGGCTACAGACACCATAACAACGTACAGAAGCCGGTCTTGACCATGAAGGCCTCCATGGCCGCGCCCGCGACGAAGCAGACGGGCATGAGCTTCTTGAGAATGGGCGCCAGAGGCACCGACGTCGCTGTCTTGCGCATAGTTCTGTGCTTTGGCTGCTCGCTCAATGGCGCCGATGCGAACACCACGGAATGAATGTGTCCCTAAATTAGGTGCACCACACCATTTACGACGGTTAACTTAGGGTGGAACTCAAAAAGTGTATCTTGAAAGGTCGCAGGGCATTTGACCTGACGGGTCACGAGCTACGCAAAAGAAAGCGAACGCTGCGGCACGCAGAGAGAGAGGAAACATGAGCGAGGCACCGAGTTGGCAGCACATGTGGGGCGCGAAGGTGAAGATGCCGTGCGACATGGAGGACGACGTGCTGGAGGACGCCATCAAGAGCGTGACCACGCGGCTGGGCAACTACGACACGGAGGAATGGGAGAAGAAGGGCTTGGCGGTGAGCAGTCTCGTTGGTTGTGGGAGGGATCGGAGGAGAATGAAGGCGCTGAGGGTGTGGACTGTGGGCTTGTAGGTGTGTGAGGAGATCAAGGCGCACCTGGACGCGACGTGGGACCCGCATTGGGTCGTGTGCATCGGCCGCAATTTCGGCTCGTTCGTGACCCACGTGACGCGCAACTTTATCTTCTTCTACTACAACGAGAAGGCAGTGATGCTGTATAAGGCGGGATAATGTGAAGACGGAGGTTTGAAAGTGCTCCTTCTGTTTACAATGATCGTGGTCTCATCGAAGGGTGACAGGCGTTTGCGGCGAACATGGATATCGACTTGTCCCAGTACTGCAGTGAAAGCAACACAATCAAGGCCGACTCGACCTCGATCCTCATCCGCGTACCTATGCCTGATAAAGAATGGCGATCCGCGCTTGGGCGTCTTGCTCTTCAGCGTGATCAACAAAAGCTTCAAGGGAGACAGCAAGTCCTGGATGAAGAATACCCTCGGGCGTCTGCCAACGGACTGCGACTACAGCGTGCCAGAGCTCTTTGAGATCGCACTCGTGTCCATGGCGCTGAAGGACTATGGTCGGCGACACCAACGAGCTCTAGAAGAATGGCCGGGCTGATGCACAACAAAAACATCCTCTGAAACCTACGAGAGGCGCACATCCGCAAGGCCAATACATTGTTACCGTTCAGCAACATGCAAAATCTATGATAGTCTCAGCCACCCTGCGCTTCTTTCTGTTCTGGTACTGCATTGCCCAAGCGAACTCCGCTGTACGGTACCGGTATATGCTTGCAGGCACAGGTTCCATGGACAGAGCTCTCGCATGAAGTGAGCAGGAGGCTGTCCAGTCTGGACAGCCCTCCACGCGGCTTGGCACGCCCCGCTCTTGCGACGATCGCGCCGATCGTGCTCGTGTCCTTGGACCTGATCTATTTTCTTGGAGAAGGTGGATGCAACGCCCGGCTCATGAGCTGTGTTTGTGTGCTTCAACTCACACGCAGAGACTTGGACACTTCAACCAATCGCCACGCTACAGCAGCATTGGCATCGATATGAACGCGAATGCGAGCCATCAGTAAACAGCTTCGTCCATTGGAGATCTAGATTCTGCGTGGCAGCCTCCAGCAGATGGACAATGATCACACGGTGTGATCATCCATACACAGCTCTTCCAAGGAAAGCGCCATCGACTCGCGAATCGAATCGAGTGGCCATTGGTGCTCTTGTGAGCAATCCCAATGTGGTCCACATCCACAGTTTCGTGGCCTCAGCACGTCAGTTGTCCACGTGGCCCACCGTCTGGGGGTCCCAATGCAGCTGATCCCACACTGCTGACAGGGCCATCGCACAATACAAAGCGATGTGTGTGAATGAACTGACAGGAGGCCATGCCATCACGGCCTGCCAGGCTTGAGGTTACTGCCATGCGGGGATCCCTGCCAGCTGAACGTTCTGACTCACTGTGACTCACACTCAGTCGCGGCGTCACACGTCGCAGGCGCATCGCGTCCGTCGTTGTGAACCTCTTCGTGCGGTAACCCAATCCCAGAGGACCACGCATTCTTCCGTACATACTTGATCTCCCCATTATCACATCACCTGTAATAGTAAATATCTGATCGGACACTTATGGTTTATACTATATATCTTACAGACTGCTTGATTGTCCGAACCTTGTATAATAAATAAAAACATTGAAAGTCTAATGTGCAGTGCGACTGTTCCGTGTTCAATCACTGGCTTGGACCTAGTATCTCATACTTTATCCAAGTGAAGTGATCGATCGATGAACTGAATCATGGAAGATCCCCATCATCCCTCTCCCCCCAGTTCAGGATTTGCCTCCAGCCATCCATCTCTGCAACTCTTCGCACTCCCACTTGCACTTACAGTACCTACGTCACCATGGCCGGACGCCACCATGAAGTCGTCGTCATCGGCGCCGGCATCGCCGGCCTGCGGTGCGCCGAGCAGCTCATCCGCGAGAAAGGCGTGACCGATGTATTGGTCGTCGAGGCGCTGGACCGCGTGGGCGGCCGCATCCACCACACCACCGACTTCATCCCGGGCATGATCGTCGACATCGGCGCCGAGCTCGTCCACGGCGCCAACACGTCGCTGCGGAAAATGGCCGAGCAGCAGAAGTGGAGCGTGCGCGAGATCTTCACGTGGGCGCAGGTGACTACTACGCTGCGCATTTGACTGTTTAACATATTCCGATGGTCTCACCTCCTGCGAATCGAATCTTGGCATTTCGTAACTTGTAGGGCGACGGCGGTCCGAAGGCCATGGCCCCGGACGGCGGCATCGGCTACTACTACCTGGGCGACCAGAAGCGCATGCTCGCGTACGACGATAAGGACGCGGAATTCTGCGCGTTCAACAAAGCCGTGGAGGCGCTGGGCGAGATCGACGACCTCAGCACGATCCCGGGCTCGGCGTCGATCTTGGACTACTTCGAGGGCCTCAACTTGTCCGAGTCGATGATCAAGCTGGCGGAGGCAGGCTACGCCAACACGGCGGGCAGCAAGCTCGAAGACATCTCGTGGCGCGTCACGTCGCGGTATGAAAGCCAGCTGAAGAAGCAGGTGTGCGGCGAGTCGCGACTGCAGTCCACGTTCGCTCGCGTCGTCGACTACGTGAAGGAAGGCGTGGACGTGCAGCTCCAGTTCGCCGTGCGGTCCATCGACTACAGCGACAGCGAGACCATCATCGTGACCAGCACCAACGACGAGCGCATCTCGTGCAGCAAGCTCGTGGTCACGGTGCCCGTGTCGGTGTTCCTCAACATCGAGTACGTGCCGGCGCTGCCCGAGCACAAGCGCGTGGCGGCCCAGTCGTTCGGCATGCGACGCGCGGCCAAGGTGCTGATGCACTTCAGCGACAGCTTCTGGCCCAGCAACACGCACGGCGTGATCTGCTCGGACAGCTTCGTGCCCGAGTTCTGGGTGAACAGCACGGCGGGCATCGGCCACTTGGTGGACAACGGCGAGTGCGAGGTCGTCGACGACGGCGCCGACCCGCGCGACGTGCAGTACCTGGTCACGGGCTTCTGCGGCGCCGAGTGTGCCGAGCAGCTGCTCAACTACAGCGAGCAGGAGATCGTGGACCGGTTCCTCGCGCAGTTGGACATGATCTACGGCACGGAGGACGAGCCCAAGCCCGCGACCAAGTGCTTTGTGCGCGGCATGTACTTCGACTGGGGCAACGTCGAGTACATCCGAGGCGGCTACGGCTTCCCGCGAGTGGGCTCGAGCGACCACGCGGCAAAAGACCTCGCGAGCACCATCGACGACCGCATCTTCTTCGCCGGCGAGGCCACGGCGTACGAGCAGCCAGGTATGACGGTGCACAGCGCCCTCGACACGGGCACGCGGGCCGCGGAGCAGGTGGCCAAGGCCGTGGCCCCATAGACAGTCAAGTAGTAGAAGTCCGTTGGCTGTGAAAGGCCGGGTTCCTGTCGTGGCGTCTGAGGGTCTCTTCACTAGCCCTCCACGTTCAGGACACGAACCAGAGACGCACGTTCCGTATAGGATACTGGCGCGTACACGCCCATTGCATTCATTCAATACATAACACTCTAGTTCATTCGAAATACTACTGGCTCAGGCGGTGGCCTTGGCGGGGAAGCACGGGAACGGCCGCAGGTTCTCCATGTCGTCCATGGCCGCGAGGCCCTTGATGTACTCGGTGTTGCCGTGGAGCCAGTCGTCCTGCATCACGCCTTCGAAGAAGCGGCCGGGCTTGTCCGCCGGGTTGTACTGGTACTCGCTCTCCGGGTTCAGCGACCACACAAAGCCGCCGGCCCATCCGGGCTTCTTGATGATCTCGATGGAAAAGTCCGTACACCGCTTGGTCGTCTTCTTCGGGTGGGCGTCCGTCGAGTAAATGCCGCCAAACTCGCCCAGCACCATCGCGGGGCCGGTCTCCGAGGCCAAAAAGCCAAACATGTCGTCCATCGTGGCCTTGATTCGGCCGCGGAGCTTGTCGTCGTCCAGCTCCACGTAGCCCATGAGTCCGTTCTCGCCCTTGGTGCCCTCGCCACCGAGCGTGCCGCCTCCGTACAGGTACTGCTGCGGGAACACGGCCGGCGTGTAGTAGTGCGGCGCCCACACGAGCTTGTTCTTGACGCTGAACTCGATGCTCTTGTTCCTGGCGCCCTGGAGCCCCCCGCCGTACCAGTCAAAGTACGACGTCTTCTCGCCGTCCAGCACCATCTCGTGCTTGGTGTAGATGCCCTCGACGAAGGCCATCCAGTTGGGACAGCCCTTGAGCACGCGCTCGCCGATCCGCAGCGCGCCGGCGCGGAAGTCCTTGGCCGTGTCGTCGCCCCACGTGGCGTCGGACGGCTCGTTCTTGAGGTCGATGCCCATGACATTCCAGTACTCCATCGAGCACAAGTTCTTCGTGAGCAGGTCGACGGATTCCAGGAACCGGTCCTCCGTCACCTCTTCGTTGTACCAGAGCGCGCCCTTGTCCTTGGTCGTGAGCGTGTGCATGCTGATGAGCACGCCGATGTTGCGGAACTGCAGCGCCTTGACGAGCCCCTGGAGCAGCCCCATGTAGGTCGTGGCGTTCAGTGCGCGGTTCGAGTACGTGTTCATGATGTTGGTGTTGGGCGCCTTGTTGTCCAGCAGGTACGTCGCCATGACGGGCAGCCGCACCGAGTTGAACTTGTTGGCCTCGAGGAACTCGGCCAGCTTGAACACCGTCGTGCCGTTCACCGAGTTGTCCCAGAGCCCGAGCGGGATGGCCTCGGCGGCCTCCATGCCGAACCAGTTGATGCCCTTCATCTTGAGTGGCACCTCCGAGCCATTCGCTGCCACGGCCACGATGTGCCCGTTCTTGCTCAGGTAGTTGGGCAGCTCGCACGTGCTGGGCGGGTACGCCTTCGGGTTGCCCACTTCGTCGTCGTCCTCGCCGCCAGAGCCCGACGACGAGCTGTCTGTCATCGTGGCGTTGGAGCTGGGCTTGGAGCTGGCACTGTCATCGCGGCCGGACGCCGAGCTGGCGTCCGTGGAGCCCTTCTTGAGCGCGAAGAACGTCGCGATGCCACCGGCGATGGCAAGCACCACGAGCACGACGGCCACGATGACCCACTTGCGGCGGTTCGGCGACTGGCTGGCCTGGTGGCTCGTGGCATTCGGGTACGTCTTGATGGTGGCACTCGACTCCATCATGGGGATGTCACCTCCCGGGCGCGAGAGGCTCTCGCCACCGTCCATGACGGGCGTTGCCACGGTCTGCCACTGTCGCTGTGCCATGGTCACGTGGCGGTGGCAGTGGTGAGGTTAGACTGAGGTGGCCTGTGGGGTACGCGGAGCTGTTGGGAATGAAGAGCTTGACCGGACTAACCGCGTGGACGCCCAGCAGGCGGCTGGTCTCTCCACGCGACGCCAACTGGTCCAGGGCCGACTCTACCGGACGGGCCCGGCCTATGCCGTCCAGAGTCTAATCGTTGACCGCGTGCTCCGGACGCGAGACTGGACTGTACCGTACAGTGCTCAGTCAGTCAACTGGACAGCTCATCTCCATATTCACATCGGCAACAAACTGGAGTTTCCACGAGGCCCCGGAACTTCCGACGGATTGTCAAGACGAAAAGACAAAGTTCTGGGTTACCTAACGCCCAAATTGGAGAATCTCGGGGACAGAGGCGGCGCATCACGCCCGGCTCTGGACGCCCAACTGCGCCTTTGGATGCAGTGGAGATGAGATGTGCGTCGTATTTCTGAGGGAAACGAAACAAAAGAGAGGAAAATGGGCGTGGTCACAATTCGGTCTTGGGGCGAAACACGCGGACTAAAATACGACGAGTGGGTGGATAAAGTGGTCCCTCGACTTTGTGGACCACAAGTTGACGCTCACACCACCATCGACAAATCGTGGCAGTGAAGGCGTGATTCATCGCTCAGGTTCAGAGCGCGTTGTGAGTCATGCAACGCTGGCAGATTCCATGGCACTCGTGTGAAAATTCAATTGGGTGTGTGGGATCCTTTGGGTGAGATCTTTTGGCGGCCACAGAGAAACTAAATATCGTGATATGGGAGGAGAGACATCCATTGTTTGTGGCGAATTCATGGGTCTCTCTGTTGGAGAGCCTCTGGCAGTTTGCAGCTTCTCGAAAGCCGCCATAGAACCATTGAGATCCTGGAGTTTCCAGTGGAAGGACGAACCAGCAGTCACTGTGGGGTACGAGGCGCAACTCTTCGGCGCCTAAAGTTCCAGGCGCCCAGTAGAGCGTGGCTTTTGCGACCTCGACGTTTCGTCGGAATGGCAGCTTGGAAGCATTGAGGCAACTTCAACCACTGCTCTGGATTTCCAGTAAGGCGTCATGATATACAGTACTGGTACAGCGAATGGAGAAGCCAACGCGATGCCATCGCAGAGGAATGGAAGCCAGGAAGTGTTTTCTCCACAATCCTGATCTGGAGTGCAACACTTCATCCTTTTGTCGCCTCGATTTGAAATTCTTGTTGAAGCCAATTCGCATCCTACTGTATGGCCTTTGGTGGATACAGCTAGGTGCAAATCATCAGCTCCTCTCTCAAAGAGAGTTCAGTGCTGATGAGCTGCTCTGCTGCCGTTGAAGTGCTTGGCCAAATCTTGCGTGACGGATGCTGCGTCGTTGCAGCACTACAGAAGATGGCGACCATGTCCATGTAAGAGGCTGCAAGCGGCTAGACTGCTGCCACACTCCAGCCTCTATGCCATCAAGCTCTCAAGAAGGTCACAGGATCCAACTGCAGGAACAAACCATGCATTGCATGGCCCATGCAGCCTGCAGCATGCATGATGCAAGGCAGGATACTGTGGTCGGGTAACCTTCTCACACGTCGCAGATGGTGCCATAACCTCCCCCTCTTCAGTGTCTCTGTCACTATTCCTCTGCCTCCGAAACCTGATCCTGACCCGGGTTCTCTTCACCTCCGGTCCTGACCCGGGCCGGGCCGCCATACCCCTTTGATGCGCTGCTGGTTGGCCGGAGACGACGGAAACAATCAGCGGTTCGCTGCATCTCATCGACTCGCCGCCCAATTCCTCGTCCCATCATGCGCATCCAGGCCTTCCGCTCGGCGCTCACCACGGCGCAGCGCCAGGGCGCGCTGCAGCTCGTCTCGGGCTCCGTGTCCAGCTCCGTCGCGGCGTCCGCGCCGGCCGCTCGCGCCTTCTCCACGGCCGCCGCCGTGCAGACGCTGTCGGCAGAGGACTGGCTCCAGAACATCAAGTCGCTGGCCGACCGCAACATCCCGATCAAGAAGACCAAGCTCACGTCGTTCCTCAAGACCGTGACCACCAGCGAGCAGCTGGAGGCGTCCAAGGAGATCATGCAGATCTACGAGCAGAAGCGCGTGGACCCGGA
Organism: Pythium apleroticum; assembly: GCA_023337875.1. Lineage (NCBI taxonomy): Eukaryota > Oomycota > Peronosporomycetes > Pythiales > Pythiaceae > Pythium > Pythium apleroticum. Next base: position 7,815 of record JAADXN010000669.1, on the reverse strand, counting down.
CGCCAGCGCCGCCGGCGTGTTCGTCAAGAAGGCGCTGGAGCTGGGCGCCGCCAACCTCGTGTTTGAGGTGCTCGAGGCCAACTACCGCATCGGCCTCTTCCTGGAGCCAACCACGCTCAACAAGCTGCTGTCCAAGTTCTTCAAGGACGGCGAGTTCGAGAAGGTCTACCAGCTCCACGACATCGGCACGCAGAAGTACGCCGTCAAGAGCACCGACCGCACCTACGACATCCTCATCCGGTGCGTTTGCATTCTTCTCTGTCTGCTGACGGTCTCAAGCGAGCGAGGTCACTGAAATTCCGATGATTCTGTGTCTGTGTAGAACGGCGATTGAGCAGGCGGACTACGACAAGGCGCTGGAGCTGTTCAAGACCGCCGCGTACGTTTGCATTTCGTGGCATTCTGACCAAGCGCGCTGTAATTAACCAACTGGCTTTGTTTGAATGCAGTGAGGGCAACAAGCTGATGCGCGTGACGTGCAACAACCTGCTCTTCAAGCTCAAGGAGAACGAACTGGCCGAGAAGGTACGTCGTTTCGCGGCCACGGTCTCCGATATTTACAATTGGGTTTCTGACTTTTGTGAATTCAGATTGAGGAGGTCGCGTCGCTGATGAAGATCGCCGGCATCGAGCCGAACGAGACCACGAAGAAGATCATCCAGTAAACGTCTCTAGTCTCCACCCTCAAATAGTACACCCCCACCCACCCACTCAAAACGCCATCCTCCATTTTCCCCATGTTGCCTTCCATCCGCATCCCCTCACGACCGCAGAAACGCGTCTCGTAATATTACCAAATGGCGTGGTCCACACCACTCCCAATTCCCACACAACTGTGAGAGTGGGCCAATAAATTACTTCGGCCCGGCTGAAATCTTTGTCTGGCTGTGCGCTGACCAATTCCAGTAGCTCATCCGGCGGCAGATCATAATGGCGGGTGGTGGTGTCGCGCGCTTCCTGCGTCCGGCGGGCAAGGCCCTGGCCGCGAAGGCCTCGCGTCCTGCGCAGACGCTGCTGCAGACGCGCGCGTTCAGCGGCAACGTGGAGTACCCGCGCATCGAGGGCTCCGTGGCCGAGGTCACGAAGACGCTGAACGCGATCGGCGCGCGCCTGTCGATCCCGACGGCGGCGCTGTATTTAACCAAGCAGAAGCTCGAGTTCGTGGTGCGCGGCATGAAGACGCCCGAGGAGCTGCGCGACGTGCAGAAGGTGCTGCTGATGTGCGACGCCAAGTACGTGTACCCGTCCGAGTTCGCGATCGGCTCGTTCATCTCGGCGGCCATCAAGCTCAAGAGCGCCGACGTGGCGCTCGAGTTTGTGCGCCAGGCGCAGCACATGCGCCACTACATGCAGAACCAGAGCTTCGTGCGGCTCGCCGAGCACTACGCGAAGGAGGGCGAGGACGACACGGTCCAGGAGATCGCGCGCATCGTGGACGAGTCGGGCGTCGCCAAGACGCACAAGTGGTTCGGCTTCCAGGTCGCCCACGCCAAGCGCAACGGCGACGTGGCGACGGCCGAGGCCATCGCGAAGCAGGCGGCCGACGCCAAGCAGATCAACTCGCACGTGATCCTGACGCTGCTGGAGGGCCTCGAGGGCGAGGCGCTGGCCGAGAAGCTGCCGCTGGCCCACTACCTCGTGGCCAAGGGCGAGGTGTTCGTGAACGACAAGCTCAAGGCGCTGTTAACGCCGCAGTAGGACCACGGGTGCGGCTGCAGTAGGCAATACACACACACAGTGGGAGGTCGGTACGGTAGAAGGAGTTGGTTTTCAGTGCTTCACACTATGGTATCGAGAATAGAGACACGAAAAAAAATCAGTGGGAGAGAGAGAGCGAGCTCAGTCGTACAGCGCCTTGTCCGTGAGCAGCGACTCGGTGTAGTAGCTGCCGCTGTTGTGGAGCTGCGCGCGGCGCCGGAACTCGATGACCGCGAAGGCCACGAACGCGCCGAAGCCCAGCAGCGTGACCACGCCGCCGATGAAGCTGCCCAGCTTCTTGCCCCAGGAGCGGGACTTGCCCCTGTTGGCCAGACTCGTGGGGCCCTCGCCCGTCCGCGTCACGTCGTCCTGCGTGTGCAGGCGGCTCTCGTGGACGTCGGGCGTGTCGCCCTTCTTGTCCTGGGCGCTTTCGTACACGGCCGGCTTGTCCTGGGCCTGCAGCGACGGGTAGATCTTCCACACGGCGTGGATGTCGGTGACTGCCATCAGTTCTCGCTGGCCCATGCGGCTCATCACGGCCACGCGCTCCATGGGGTCGGCGATGATCGGGAACAGCGACTGGCACCACTGCGGCTTCTTGGCCTTGGCGCCCGCGGCGGCCACGAAGGCGTCCGGCGGGTGGTGCATGATGCTGAAAAAGTCGTAGGGCGTGTCCACGGACGCCCGCGTGGCGTTGAGCTCCTCCACGATAAAGTAGCTGCGCTTGGACTCGGGCAGACACTCCCAGGCCACGCGCACGTGGTCGTCGCGGTCCATGCGGTCGATCGTGTGGTGGAGCCCGACGCCGTGGAGCAGCACGTGGATGAGGTTGCCCAGCCCGCACTCGGCCGAGACGCCGAGCAGCTGACGCCCGCCGATGCGGCCGATGTACGAGTAGCACGACGACGACGTGGCCTTGACGCTCACAAAGTCGTGGGCGCAGCGCTCGTCCAGCACACACGCGTTGCCGCGGCACTGCCGGAACTGGAAGTTGGTCACGGCCGAGATGTGGTCCATGGCCTCGCGCAGCGTCGACTCGAACTGCTTGGCCGAGTCCTGGATCTCAAAGCACATCGTGGCTTCGTGCCAGCGGTGGTCGCGGTCCGAGTTGTAGTACCCGTGGAGCACGTGCTGGACGACGGGCTTGTCGTTGGTGGCGTCGGTCGACGGCCACCGCACGAGCTCGCCGATGGCCACGTCGCCCTGGATCACCATCACGTCGTCCTCGGTGAGCACGTAGTCGTACTCGATGCCCTTGAACAGCACTTCGCCCGAGTACGGGTCGTCCTTCAGGTCGACGTCCTTGCTCTGCTTGCGCACCGGACGCACCTGCTCGACGGGCAGACGGCACTCGCCCGTGAACGGGTTCTTGGCCATCGGCTTCCGACACGCGTCTTCCGTTGATGGCAGCTTGGCGTCCTCCTCTTCTTCGTCGGTGGCTTCTTCGGTGATCGCTTCCTTTGGGTCCACGCACTTGAAGCCTTCGCCGTCGCCGTTGGCAAACTCTGCTTCGGTGATCGGCGCAAGGTCGAAGCCGCTGATGCACTGGCAGTCGTCGGGCGACGCCAACGGCCAACTGATCGCCACGGCGTTGTCCGGACACTGCGAGAAGCCCACGTTGAAGAATTCCGGCGGCGGGTTACACTGGGCCGCCTTCTTCTTCTTGAGTGGGGCGGGAGTCTTCTTGCGCTGGCGCATCTTCTTCCCCTTGGCCTTTTCTTCCTCAGGTTCTGGCGTTTCCAGCTCTGGCTCACCAGCGCTGAGACCGTAGATGCACTGGCAGTTCGCCTTGCTCTGCAGCGGCCAGTGACGCAGGAACGCGTAGTCCGGACAGCCATTGTCGTTCGCCAGGAACCACTCAAGACACGCGCCGTTCGGCTCGTCGCGGTAGTAGCCGCGCGCGCATTCGCAGTCGGCGAAGGACGCCTCGGCCTGCTTGGCGTCGTCGACCTTGTACGCGTGCTTGGGACAGTTGTACCCCGACAGCCGCACGCAAGTCATCTCGGGCGTCTTCCAGCCGTACCCTGGCAGACACTCGCACTGCTCAACGGAGTGGGGGATCACAGCGAGAGGTCGTGCGAACGCCGGGCACTTGTAGCCGTCGATCTCGTCCTCGTCGATCTCGTCACGGCCGTCGCCGTCCACGTCCTTGACGCGGCGGTCGCACGAGTGCTTCTCTTCGTTGCGCTTGAACTCGCTCGGATCGTCGCACTCGCAGTCCGCAAAGCTGCGCGGACGCTGGCCGATTCCTAAGCCGGCACGCTTCACCGAGTGGTTCGGACACGCGAAGGTCACGCGCTCACGCTCGCACGTGTCTTTATCCGTACGCACAAAGCCCCAGTCACACACACAGTCGGCGAACGAGTGCGCGCGGCGGTTGGTGAGCGCCTCAGAGTTGGCCGGACAGTCGAAGGGCTTCTCCTCGAGACACTCGCCCGACTGGTCGTTCTTCGTGTACGGATCCATGCACGCGCAGTCAGCGAGCGAGTTGACCGGCCCAGTCTTGGACTTCTTGATGTAGTTGCCAGCGCGAGGGCACTTGTTCAGCACACAGAGGCCAGAGGCCTCATCCTTCTTGTACGGACGCTGGCAGTCGCAGTCCGCAATGGACTCGGCCTTGGTCAGGCCCTGCTTGAGCTTGTAGCGGCCCTTGCACTTGAACTGGCCCTGCGTGCAGGTCTTGCGCGTGTCGTCGCGCGTGTATCCAGCCACGCACACGCAGTCGGCAAAGCTCATGGGGTGGAGCTGCTTCGTGGCAGCGCCTTTTGGGCACGTGTAGATGCCCTGGTTGCCCGTGTTGTCGAGGAGAGACGCCACGTTGCCATGGCACAGGCAGTCTTCGAGGCTCTCCATGTCACGTGGCAGCAACATCGCCTCGCATGGCGACGGGCAGACTGAAGGCCACACAGATCAACACAGAGTCAGACGCCACACGACAGGCGTGAAGGATAGGAAGACACGAAGGACGCACCATAGAAGCCAGCACTCACGACGCTCCACTGGGAAACGCACAGCACGACGGCCGATGCGCACGCGGCTACGAACGTCGTGGCTCTCATTCTCAACGCCGGAAGATCGGAGCTGCGGGGATCGATGGCCGTTTGCGAACTGACCAACGTAGCGAGCCAAGCGCAGCGTCGCAACGGCGTGGTGAGCGGATGAAATGCGACGCAGAAAGAAAAACATCGAAGGATGCCCCACGCGATCTTGGAGAGCTCATCTGGCCGCGACCTTTCGTGCATGCATTCTTTTCAGCCAATCAGAGACGATGAGATCATAAATTCTTGCATTTGATTGGCTGATTTAACGCACATGAAGTTGTGGATCTTTCCATATCTGTGACGCGCGCCGCCATATCCTTCGGCGCCAGAAAGAAGCCTTAGATCTTGGCCTTGCCGACGTAGATGAGGTTGCGCGAGAGGCAGAGGTCCGCCATCTCCAGCAGCGCGAGCTCCAGGTGGCGCTTGTACTCGCTGGCGCTCGTCTCCTTGCACACGTGGTAGGCCGTGATGCTCACGTTGATGCGGTCGGGCTGCAGCGCGTAGCACACGCCGTAGCCTTCGTTGTACATCGCCGAGAAGCCGCCCCAGATCGGACTCGCGCCCGGGCCGCCGCTGATGTTGCTGGTCGAGATCAGGTACTTCTTGCTGAGCTCGTACGCCTTGTCCGTGAAAATGGACGGACGTGGGGTGATGCCCGACATCTCCGACACGATGTACAGACCCATGAGGTGGCGGTCAATGCCGTCGCCCATGAGGCTGTTCTTCAGGTTCTCTTTGTGCGTGGCGATGGCCTTGGCCATGGCGTCCCACTTCTCCCCGTCAGACGCACCCGACTCCATGAGCTTGGCGAACGCGAGCGAGTCCGACGTCAGCGAGCGGATCGTCTCCGTGCGGCCGTGGTAGAACAGACGCGTGTGGGCGGTCTCGTACACGGCAGGCACGTTCTTGTGCATCTTGTAGTGCGCGAGCTGGATCGCGAGCTGCATGAAGAAGTCGGGCGTGAGCTTGTAGCGCTTGAGCATCGAAATGCCGAAGTGGTTGAACTGCAGCGACGTCAGGTCGCTCGCGTGGATGAGCTTGCCCACGGCGGCGCTCGCGACCTCGATGGCCGTGAGCGCCGTGTTGTCGAGCACCCACTTAAGGCGCTGCGGGCGCACGTTGGTCGTGGGCACGAGCTTGCTGCGGTCAGCAAACTTGGTCTTGAAGTTGTCGTTCACGTACTTGATACAGAAGTCGAAGGCGCGCACGACCACGAGCGCGTCGGCCCACGCGTGCTGGCCGTTGAGGCCACCGCGGCCGTTCTCGTGGATGATCAGCGTGAACGTCTTGTCGTACCAGCGGTTGCGGCCGTCGCCAAGCAGACAGTTGCGCGCAATCTACACACAATGCAAGCGGAGTTTGTCAAGATCAACTGCCCCACACCGCAGCAATAATAAGGCTTTGCTGTGCGTACATCGTCGTACGTGGAGGCCGAGGACTCATCGAGCGCGATACAGAACAGCGCGCGCTCGACGAGGTCGAGCGACTGCTTGTTGGTGTCGTCCAGCTTCATGATGTGCTCGCGGGCCTTGGCCCAGTTCGTGCGGTTCTCCGACGTGAGCACGCTCACAGGCGGGTAGCGCTCCAGGTCGAACAGGCCCGTGGCCTCCTCACGCACAATCTCCATTTGTCTGCACACAGTCCATCAGTCAGCCTCCACGCTCCATGTCTCAACTGTGGAGGGATTTGATAAAGGACGCACCGCAGGATGTCGGCGAACGGCAGCTCCTCGCCCTTGTCGTCGAAGACCTGCACGGCCCACATGTTGTTGTTGCGCAGCACGAGGATGTGCTTGGCGTCGTGCGGGTACGAGCGGATCTCGTCGCACTCCTCGCCTGGGATCACGCACGTGTTGAACATGCGCGAGTACGTGTGCATGCACAGCGGGCGGCCCATGAGCTTCTCCGGCGGGTACGTCTCCCTGCATGACACAGCACATCAATCAATCAGACTCCCGTCCCTCTGTCCCCACGCTCCAGTCATGCGGACTCACTCGAGCAGCGCCTTGCGGTACTTGAGGATGGCGTGCGTGAAGATGGTGGCGGCCTCGACTTGGCTCATGTCGCGCGGGCCCCAGTTGCCCGGCAGCACGCCGTACCAGTTGATGTTGATGGCCGACGGGTACCGCGGCTGCAGGTACGCGAAGGTCTCCCACCACTCCTCGAGCCAGTTGCGCTCCGTGTCGGCGCGCTCCTGCAGCACGCTCTGCAGCTGCGGCCCGACGCCATTGAGGAAGTCGTGGCACACGCCCTTGGTGTGCTCCAGCTCGGCGGGCGTGAGCAGCGGCTCGCAGCTCTGGATGTAGCGCTCGATGGTCTGCTCCAGCGGCGGCAGCGGCAGCGACGGCAGCTCGTCCTGGAACTGGAAGGTCTTTTCCTGCGGCGCGGCGTCCTTGGCCATGGTGACTGCGGTGGGGATAGTGTCGTGGGTGGCCTTCCGTTTCGAGTTTGAAGCTCCCCAACGCCAAGAGCTACGCCCAAGGCACCAGAAAGGCTGAAGAGGCCCGGTCTCTGGACAGGCGGGTGGGTTGACGAAACACGATCCGAAACGGGTGGGCTCAGATAACCGAATGACTCAGAGTGTGTATGGGAAGTGATGACGGGTCGGGTTTTGAAGTGGGTCGTTCGAGAAGGAGAGGGCGGGCGGACCCGACGTGATTCCGCCGCGTCATGGTTGGTGTTCACGTCGGATTTAGCGGCTTTTTGTTTGCAAAACACGCCAACTTCAACTGCGTCAGACGGCGCTGTTTACGCGCATGATGACAGCGCGCCAAAATGGCTACAGATCCCAACAGCTCAGCCAGTCGAACGAGCCAAAACCAACACATCAATTACTGTATTCCACACACTTTGACGACAACTAACACCACAACAACTACTGCCAACGGGACACATATACACAGAGCTCCTCTATAGCTCACGCTCACGCCTCTGCGCGCAGCGAGCGAGCGCGGCGGTAGTACGTGCCCTGGCCAAACTTGGTGTCGATCTCCTGCGCCGCCAGCACGTCGCTCTTGCTCGCGTGCGGGTTCGGCGCGCCGTTGCTCGGAGCCGCCGCGCCCTCGAGCGACAGCAGC
>JAADXN010000668.1:0-17912 GCA_023337875.1 Pythium apleroticum | reverse complement strand
CCCCCCCCCCCCCCCCTAAAAATGCGAATAGGAATGTCAGCACGCCGCTGCGGAATACTACCGTACCATACCTGGGACATCCACGTCTGGCCCACTGGGGAAGCACTGCAAGCTTTCTGTTTGTCGCGCATCCTACTGGTATACCAGAGTCGTTCCATTCAGTCGCATGTACTTGGCATCGTCTTGCACGATAACGTCGCTCTGTTCGCGGACATCAAACCTCCCATTGCTGACGGCGGTCAACGCGGTAATCTTCCAAGTCGGACGCGGAGTGTCCCCAATCCGCCTTTGTCCTGCTTGTATCGTGGAACATGTTCATGCCTCGATGGAACAAAACCACGCAGCAGAGTCATTGTAACCTGGTTATGCTTGCGGTGGTTACGAATCATACCCCTCCGGTGCCGACTTCAAAACCGACAAGTGTCGATAATTCTGTCCAGACGTCGAAAATGTTCACGACATCTCCACTGAAGGTGCAAGGGACTCTGGACAGGGCGCGGCAGATATCCGACCGAAATGAGCTCGTCCCGGCGGCGGTCTTCGCCGAGCCACGGCGACGCCGGGTCCTCTGTCGCGACGGCAGCGGCTTCATCGTCTCTCTCTGGGACGACTGGGCGTCGATCGCGCCGCAACGGCTCTTCCTCGTCGAGCTCTTCGTCCAAGAAGCGGCGCTATGAAGATATCGTGAACCGGTGCCGCAATCCGTTTTGCGGCGCCGAATTGGAGAACAAGCACCAGCGCTACTGCGAGGCGAGTCGCTTATGCCAACTGCATCGTGGAATGATGCTTGACTGTGCGTGGCCTAACGCGCCGCGTGAGGAAGGCGTGGCTGCGGAGGCAGAGACTAGTGCGACGACGGCTCGCGGCTCATCCAACGACACGCCATCGACTGCCGCTACAGCGTCGCGGCGAGGCTCAGCGAGTACGACAGCGAGTGCGGATGCGAATGGCGATGTCGCGATGGTCGGAGGCGACAAACGGACACGAGCGGCGGCGCCTGGCGAGAGTAGCGGCACCAAGAGACTCAAGCTCGGCGGGTCGACGATGTCCAGTGCCAGCACCACTGCTGCGCCTTCCGTGTCTTCTACGACGACAGCGACGACAACAGCAACAACGGCAGCGCAGCAGGTGAAGGCTGCGGCGATCGAAGTGGTGCCGCTGGGCGTCGGCAGCAGAGGAGGCGGCGGCGGACGGTACGTGCAAAGCGGCAACCGCACGGTCGGCGCTCCGTCGCTGCCGCCTCCCAGCGTCTCCACCGCCTCAGCAGCCAGCGACGCGCCAACAACGCGAGCGCCCTCGCCGCTGCAGCCGTCCCCACGTGCGTTGCTGCCGACGCCTGGATCTTCCCTGGGCCCTGCTCCGCCTTCACGATCTCTGTCTCGTGCCAATTCGCTGCCCGTCACGACCACCAACAAGAGTCGCGACCCACGCGTGCGGTTCAATCCGTCGGCAGCTGCTGCTGCAGCAGCAACGGGAAGCGGAGGCGATGGAGATGCCGCCGGGGAGACGAACGGCGGACTGAAGCGCATCTCCCCGGCCGACTACTTGAACAACATGCGCCACAGAGCGGCGGGAAATGAAGCACCGGCGGCTGGATCTTCAATGACCTCCGCGTCCGAGACGCTGCTGTCCTCACGACCACCAGACCACCAGCGCACCCTCGAGCGGACGACGTCGTCGTCGTCTGTGACCAATGCGGACGCTGGTTCGAGCTCCTTCCGAAGCAGCCTCAGTGGCAGCAGCGCGTACGCCGACCCAAGCCGGCAATTACGACGCGCGTCAAGTGACACCACGACTTCGTTTGCGCCTTACGAGCCCGTTAAAACCGATCGGTATCCTTCTCAAAACCAACCACACGGGGTAGGCGCTTACCACGGCTCGAGCTTGCCTACAGCAGGAGCAGGAGACAGAGGCCACGCAGATCACCACAATGACCGATCGCAGTACCAGCAAGATCGTCCGCCTCTTTCTCGCACGTCTTCATCAGCTTCCGTCACGTCGTCGTCCCACCCGAGGGCGGACGTCGCCGCCGCAGCGGCTTCGTTGCACGGGACTCCGTCAGACCCAAGGACAAGTCGAGCCGAGCGCCTGTTTGGCTCTGTGCTTCGGCCCATGTTCTCCCACAGTGATCCGTTCCTGAGGCTCGTGATCACGCGCATGGCGAGTTTTCTGCCTGGCGCGCTCTCTCCGATCCGCAATAAAACCACCAAGCCACGCAAGCTCCAGTTCTACCTCGAGTATGCCGAGCGTGTACACAAGTATTGTGGTCGATTGGTGAAGTTAGACGTGAAGGACGGTGTGGCGAGTCTGACTATCGCCGGCCGCGAGTGGCTTTCGATCACGGGCTCGTCCACGTCCGATCTGTACCAAGAGATCCTCGAGAGGATTCTCACTGACAGTGAGCGGTGGCGTGATTTGATTCTGGAGTTCCAGAGGATGCGGAGCGAAGACCAGCGTCGCCTAGGAAGCAACTTGATTCCTGGTGTGACGTTCTTGAAGGTCTGGTCGTCGATGAAGAAGAGAAAAGCGGAAAAGGCGTCAGATTTCGACTTTCAATCGGGTTTCATCGCGGGAAAAGAGCATTACCACTGGACTTTCGTCGCGGGCAACGTCGAGATAGGCAGCGGCACGTCGAAAGAGAAGCTGAGAGCGTTTAGGGCGGCATCTTCCAGCGCTGCTGACTTTGTGAAGGACCTGATGATTCTTCCTGACAGTGAGAAACACAACGTGGCGAAGGAAGACTCCGCAGCCGTCTCCGACCGAAGCAGCCCACGTACCACACGAAGTGGCCCAGTCGATCGACCTTCGGTTACGCGAGAAGGCACGGAAAGCTCGTCTCGACGGTCATCTGCGTCCGACACACCGACTACGACCTCTGCACCAGCAGCGCCCGGTCGAGGCGCTATTGACACTCCAGCAGCAGCAGCAGCAGCAGCACCAGTGCCAACGCCGGTATCAGCTACTGCAGCAGCAGTTGAGCGGATCGTGGAAGAGCCTTCGGCGGCTGCAGCTGTGGGGAACGATACTGAGCCTCAGCGGACTCGCAGCGACTCCTGGACCGATACCACTGATCCGAATCAGGCGACTTTTTCACCTGTCGTGCGATCCGAGTCGGATCATGAGGACGACAGCGACCAAATGAGCATCAGCGACGACGGTGAGTGTGATGAGAGACGAGGAGGCAGTGGGATGGTTGGTCTTCTGACGTTTTCGATCGTGGGTTGTGCAGATGACGACGCCACACCAGCAAAACGCGCTGCTCCAAACGCTGTGGCATCTACCAGTGCAGCGGCAACTTCCGGTGGGACCCACGTTGCTGCAGTATCGGGCGTCTCCGTGCCAGTGGCAGCACCGCGGCAACACACTGCGCCAGTTCCAGTTCCAGCCTCAGCCTCAGGTTCAGCTCCACCACAGTCAGTTGCATCTGCAGCCCCACCACACCAGGTGTCAGTACCAGCACCAGCACCAGCTCCTCCCCCAGCTCCAGTACCGTCCCCAGTGCCAGCTCCGACCGCAGCGCCAGCTCGACCGACTCCGGCCGTCGCAGTCACGATTCCCGGCACGCCGTCGGCAGTCCCCGCACCGTTGGTGTCGCCTTCGTGCCGCTTCTGTGCCGGCATCCAGAAGTCAAATCCCACCGGGAAATGTCTGAAATGCCAGAAAAGTCAACCGAAGGCCGCATCGGCGGCGGCGGCGTCACTGGGAAAGACCTCGTCCGCGAAGCAAGCGATCGATTCGCTCCACTTGTTCCTGCATCAGAATGTGGTCCAACCTGTCAAGGTGAGTTTGGTCTCAGGCGTGTCGTAGTCACCGTTTGCTAACTCACTCTTGATGCAGTCTGCAGCCAAGGCGTTGATGTCGGCGTCCAGCGACTCCGTTACCAGTGCCAACGCGTCGTCGTCCACTTCGTCCGCCAATGTTATTGAATCACTGCCATCGTCCACGGCCAGTACGCCGCGAAATAACGCCAAACAATGACCGCAGCAATGTACAAAGAGAGAGCCGCTGAAACGACCAGGCCAGGTAGGTTCGTTTTCTTCGTCTCAATATTTAAGCAACATGCAGGTCGTCTTTGTTTGTCGTTGGCTCAAGCCCCGCTCTTCTTCATCACCCGCGGACCTCTCGCATCGTCTCGCTCATATCCCAGATCATGATCGCGCCCTCCGCTCCGACCGTCACGACTTCCTTGCGGTCCGGCGATATCTTGACGGCGTTGATGGCTTCGCTGTGGCCTTTGCCCGTGGCCACAGTCTCTCCGTTGTCGTAGTGCCACACTTTGAGCACGCCGTCTCGCCCTCCCGTGACAAACAGCGAACCGCTGTGCTCGATATCCATCGCCAGCATCTCCAGCTCGGACGCCTCCTCCAGGATCCGAATGGCCTCGCCGTCGTACGAGTCGAAGTACGTGATACGTCGGTCCGAGCCGCACGTGAGCATCTGCGACTCGTCTGGGTGGTACAGGATACGGCGGAAGACTGTGGACGCGAACATGGCCTGCGTGCGCACAAAGGTCTCGAGGTTCCAGACGATACACGAGCCGTCCGACGACGCGCTCACACACGCACTGCCGTCTTTCACGACCTGAATCGAGTTGACCGGCCCGCGGTGTTCCTTGAGCGACGCCTCCATGGTCTGGCGGGACGACGTGATGCGCCACACGCGCACGCGGCCGTCCTTGCCGCCCGTGATGAGCCGCCATTCTCGGCTCTGTGTCTGCGCATTGCCTGCGACGACCGAGATCGCCGTGACGCCGTCGTTGTGGGCATCCTGGATCACGAACTTGAGCTTGCCGCTCTCTGGGAAGAACGCGCGGACCTTGCCGTCGTCCCAGCCGCTGACGATCGTGCTGCCGTCGGGCGTGAGGTCGATGCAGCTGCAAACCAGGTTGGGCACTTGGATGCGCAGGATCTCCTGCATCTTGCGAGCGTTCCAAATGCGGATGTCGGTCTTGGAACACGTCACAAACAAGTGCGAGTTGTCGTCTTCGCTGCGGGAGCGGCTCTGCGGGAACACGATGTCGTTGATGCTGCCGTAGTGGCACGTGGAGCGCAGCTCAGCCTTGAAGCTGTCGGCCTGCAAGTGGAAGTTGTAGATGTTGGAGTTGCTCGTTCCGGCGTAAAAGTCGCCGTGCTTGCCCTCGGAAATCGACGTCACGCCGCCCACGAGCTTCTCCACGAACTCGGTCGGGATGGGCGTCGTCTTGACCGACGTGTCGTGGATGGAGCCGATACGCAGACACGCCAGCGTGCCGTCGCCCGCCCCCAGAAGCACAAACCGCTTGTTCTCTTCGTCGTCGTGGACGAGGATGCTCTGGATGCCCTGGCTGAACCGTTCTTTCGTCGTGCGGTTGTAGCGAGGCTTCTGGGTCCCCACGGGCGGCAGCATGCAGTTGGCCTTGGTGAGATCGCAGTCCAGGAAGATCTCGAGCAAGTCGCCCGTCTTGGTGCCGCAGTACGCGACTTTGTCGTCCGGAGAGACGCCGATGCACGTGACGACGCGCTTCAAGTTGCCTAGATTCGCGCGCAGGGCGTGGAACTTGCGGTGCTTGGTGTCCACACGCCACACCGAAATGGTATAATTGCCGCCCGTGACCAGCAGCTCGTCGTTCGTGCCCGTACAGAAGCCTCGCACCACCAGCGTCGAGTCGTCACCCGACGGCGTCCCGCAGATCGGCTCGCCCGTCTTCATGTTCCAGCACACGAGCGCGTTGTCGTCCTGGCCGCCGACTGTGAATAGGTAGCTGTCGCGAGCCGAGAACGCCAGGTCCTGGACCTTGCCCATGTGCAGCACGAGTCGGAACAGCACCGCGTCGCTCTGGTCGGTCTTCTGCGCCATTTGCTCGGTGGCCTTTTGGAAGTCCCACACGATCACGGGCGCCTTGTTGCCGCGGCTCTTGCTCTGCTGGCCCGTAGCGAGACGCGTGCCGTCGTTGGACAGCGCCAGACACGTGATGATGTCCGTGTGGCCACGCAGAAACGCCTGCGCATTCGTGCGCAGGTTCTTGATCACGACGGCGAGTCCCAGCGAGTAGACGAGGAACTTGCCGTCGGTCGAATACACGAGCGTGTTGAAGTAGTTGCCTGAAGGATCCACACTGTGTCAGCTCTCCATCAACAGACCAGCGAGACTGGCAAGCTATATGACTGTACCATTGTAGCCGATGACGCGCTTGAGCTTGAGCTCGCGGATGTCGGCCATGGTGAGGGCACTAGTCTCGTGAGGTGGTGTAGTAGGAAGCAGTCGTCGTGACGGGGCACGTGAAGCTTTCAAACAGCGCAGCCCAATAGCAGACAGCCCAACAAGCTGTGGAATGAGCGGGTTGCTGGCCAAATAAAGCCGCCAGTCCATCCAGCGACAGTGGTTTCAAGTGCGAAACGACGCGCCCATGGGATGGATGGCTACATGCATTTTCTATCACGGTATCCGTTATCTATGGAACACGGCTACATTTGCTGCCAGTGTTAGTAATCGTCGTCGCGAGCGTCTCGGCGCGCCTTCTTGACCTTCTTGCGTAGACTGCGCTTGCGGCTGAAGGCCCCGTCGAGGGATCCGTGGCCAGCGTCTTCGATCTTGGACAGCACGAGCTCGTTCTGCTCGCTGGCAATACTGGAGACCTTGCCCATGGTGCCAGCACGAGCGGTGCGCCCGATGCGGTGGATGTAGCTCACAACGTCATTGGCAAACTCGTACTGCACGACGTGACGCACGGTGGTGGTGTCGAGGCCTCTCGCGGCGATGTCTGTGCAGACGACAACAGCGTTCGCCGTCGGATCTTGCAGAGTCTTGAGGATGTGCTGTCGCTCGTCTCGGGAGATCTCCTTGTGGTACAGCAGCACGTCCATCTTCTTCGTGCCGGTGAGATACTGGTGCAGTGCGTCGGCGCTCTCGATAGAGTTGGCAAACACAAGCGTGTTGCCATCGACGACTGTGCTCGTGAGGATCTCGACCAGCATCTCCATCCGCGGAAGATCCGAGTCGGTCTCTTCCAAGTGGTGAACAGCGATGTTGAGCCGCGGCAGCGTGCGGTGAAAGTCCTAGTCAACCACAGTCCGTTTACTTGCTCAGCTGGTGACTCGCAGAAAGCCTCAGCAGTAGATGAGCTCACCTCTGTGACAGCAAACTTCGCGTCTGGAAACTTGTGGTCGATGTAGTCGCGGACTGAGCGCTTGCCGTAGTCTGGGATCGTAGCGTGCTCTACAACAAAAGCCCCGCTAGATTAAGGAATCACAGCACTGTATCGGTGGCAATTCTTCATCATCATCATCATCATCATGGAGCGTCGAAAAGGATATTGCACTGAAGACGGTCTGTCGGCGGTCGCTCGAGATCTCTTCGGCCAGCAGCTCCCGCGCCTCATCGCTGTAGCCGTTGACGGTCGCGTCGTTCTGCAGCGTCCACTGGTTGAGCTCGGCCTTCTTGAGCGGCTGATTGCGGATCGTCGCGATGATCTGCTTGGTGTCGCGCTCGAAGCCGCCGCCCAGCAGCATGTCGGCCTCGTCCACGACGATGTGGCGCGTGAACGCGAAGTCGCGTGGCTTCGTGGCTCTCAGCAGCGCCTTGGGCGTGGCCACGAGCAGCGGGCACACGCGCTGCGGCAGCAATTGACTGGTGGACGACAACGCAGCGGCGTAGCGGGCCGAGTCGCTGTCCAAAGCGCGCAGCACGGCCATGATCTGGCCCACGAGTTCCTGCGACGTCGTCATGATGAGCGCCACGGGCCGGTGGATATCCTGCATGTCCAGCGGATGACGACGCAGGTGCTCGAGCACAGGCACCAAATACGACAGCGTCTTTCCGCCGCCTGTCTCCGCTGCGATGACGACGTCGCTGCCGCGCAGGATGGACGGAATGGCCTTGGACTGGGCGGGCGTGGGCGTCGTGAGGCCCATGGCGGCGAGCTTCTTGACGAGCTCTGGGCTCACGCCCAGCGCGTGGAAGCGGCGCTGACTCATGAGGCTCGTGCTGGAGGGAGTCGCGGCATGCCTGCGCTGTAGAGAGCGCAGTGCGGCGCTGCGGAACATGGTGATGCACTTCAACACCACGGCGAGTCGCGAGTCAATTGCGGTTGTTGCTGGTCACCGGAAGAGCTCAGCTGGTTGGTGAAGATGGATATTGCAATCTGATTGGTGAATATTCACATTGGCGATTCTTTGATTGGTTTATTCTACGATATGTGATAGTAGCTGTTCGTGGGTGACGACGTCGAGTTGACCGATCTGGGCTTCCACGGCGTCTCGCAGCGTGGCTCCCTGCAGCGCGAGAGCACCGACACGAGTACGAAGGTCTTGGTGGTCTATGTTCACGGGATTCCGCCAGCATAGGCGTCAGTATTGCGAGAGAGGGAGAGTAGAAGAATGTGAGACGATCCCTACCGAGCAGTCGGAGACCGGACGTCATAAGAACATCGAGATACTTGATGGCGAACGCTTCCGAGTGCGACGCGAACATGGCAGCGAGCCACGGCTCGAGAGTAAACAGCGAGTTGATCGGCTGCGACAGGATCCACGTTTCGACCATGTTGGTGATCTCTGTGCGGGCGGAAGCACCGTCGCCAGGCCAGTCCAAGACGACGCACCACACGATGGTCTCCTGTCGGATTGGAAGGACACCGTTGGAAGGGTTGGTGAGCTGCCCACTCGAAAGAACATTTAGAGCAAGAAGTCTCGTACCACGACATCCTTGTTGGCTTGGCGGAGTTGGCTCTCCACACGAGTCAGGATGGGGACGTCTCCGCTGACTGGGCGGATCGCAGACAGTGCTTTCGCAGCACACACGTTCGCTTGAAGAGTTCTGGCAAGCGATTTGAGTCGTAAACTGCGCTGCTCTAGCTGGTAGCTGGCGAGTGATGGGATCTCAAACGCGCTTGAGCCCACTGCATGATCTCCAGTGAGCTCGAGTAGTTTGCCACGATAGTCTGGCTCTCGTACCTTGCACACGCGTCCGCTTGAACCCGCGACCCAGGACTTCAGCCACACGACTCATGGATTCACGAGACTGCCGCGACTGGATCTGTTGCACGAAGAGATCACTGACAAGCAAAGGAGAGATGAGGAGAGCTTGTTTCGAAAGGCGGCCACGGCTTTGAACGAACCTGTGCGATGCGAGACAACTTCCGGAATCCAAACGCTTGAGTTCAAAGAGCTTCTTGAAAACTCGTGTCGTGAGTTCTGGGCAGCGTGGGTGGGAGTGGAGCCACGGACTCGTGAGCACAGCGTCACACACATGCCGAGTAGCTAGGATCACCACGAGCGTCGTCATGAGAGAGCACTCCAAAGACCATCAATTGCGCAGCTCCTACCATTCTGTAGTGTAGATACTGTGATTGAACCACTACTTCCTCGAGGAGACGGCAACGCAGCGTCGTGGAGTTGGCTAGCTAATGCCTGCTCAAGCTCCGAAGTAGCTTCCACACCGTCGTTCGCAGCCTTCTCTGCGAGCCTTTCCATCACGATTGCCCATGAAAACACCCTCTCCAGAGACTCAAGGGTCCATCCGTGCAGCTCGATTGACTGCGACGCGTTCACAATGCGCACGAACGCCGCAACATGCTCCGCCATCGCTGTCATCGGCATCCGTTTTGTCATTTTCCAACTTTTTTTCAATTTCCGACTTCGCGCCACCAATGAATGTTGCGCGAAGGTCGCTTGAAGATTGAATCTGTTGTCTGATTGGCCAAAATCGACACCGTCGTGACGTGTGGTCGAGTCCCCCACTCATTCCCCACGCGAAAAGATCGACTGCGGCCCCGAACTGTGGAAGGAAAATCCAACAGAAAGGAGGCGAAGGCGACCAACAACCAACACCGACACCAACTTTCGCATCACCAACTTGTATCATGTCTGGCCCTGTCGCGACGATCTCCCGCCCGAACACCGGCGGTGAAACCCTCCGTGGAAAGCAGAAGGAGAAGGATGTGCGCATGTCCAACATCATCGCCGCCAAAGGTGCGCTCCATCCCATTCCAAAGCAATCCAACGCCAACATCCATCGCTGTTGGCTGTCGGAATTGTTGGCGTTTGTACTCCAACACCGTGCATTTTTGTTGGTGTTCTGACCATCGTTGGCGTTTTGTTGTCGTTTTGTTGGTGTCAACAGCCATCGCCAACGCGATCCGCACGAGTCTCGGCCCGCGCGGCATGGACAAGATGATCCAGCAGGGCAGCGGCGAGGTGCTGATCTCGAACGACGGCGCCACGATCCTGTCGCAGATGCAGGTGTACCACCCAACGGCCAAGATGCTCGTGGACATCTCCAAGTCGCAGGACATCGAGGCCGGCGACGGCACGACGAGCGTGTGCGTCATCGCCGGCGCGCTGCTGGGCGCGTGCGAGGAGCTCCTGGCCAAGGGCATCCACCCGACCAACATCTCCGAGTCGTTTGGCCTGGCGGCGCGCAAGGCCGAGGAGATCCTCGAGGGCATCGCGCGTCCGGTGGACCTCGCGAACCGCGAGGAGCTGATCAAGTGCGTGACCACGTCGCTGTCGTCCAAGGTCATCTCGGAGTACTCGGACCGCTTGTCGCCCATTGCCGTGGACGCTGTGCTCAAGGTCATCGACATCGCGACGGCCACGAACGTCGACCTGAACTCGATCAAGGTCGTGAAGCAGCTCGGCGGCACGATCGACGACTCGGAGCTCGTGCAGGGCCTGGTGTTCAACAAGGGCTTCGACAAGGCCGCGAGCGTGAGCCTGCCGACGACGATCGAGAACGCCAAGATAGCGCTCATCCAGTTCTGTCTGTCGGCGCCAAAGTCGGACATGGAGAGCAACGTCGTGATCAACGACTACGCCGCCATGGACCGCATCCTGCGCGAGGAGCGCAAGTACATTCTCGACTTGTGTAAGAAGGTCAAGAAGTCGGGCGCGAACGTGCTGCTCATCCAGAAGAGCATCCTGCGCGACGCGACCAACGACCTCTCGCTGCACTTCCTCGCCAAGATGGGCATCCGCGTGATCACGGACGTCGAGCGCAACGACATTGAGCACATCGCCACGACGCTGGGCTGTCTGCCAGTCGCCAACATTGAGTACCTCACGCCCGACAAGCTCGGCCCGGCCGGTCTCGTGCAGGAGGAGACGCTGGGCGGTCACAAGGTCGTCAAGATCACGGAGATCGCGAACCAGGGCAAGACCATGTCCATCCTCGTGCGCGGCTCCAACAAGCTCGTGCTGGAAGAGGCCGACCGTTCGCTGCACGACGCGCTGTGTGTCGTGCGCTCGCTGGTCAAGAAGCGCTTCTTGATCTGCGGCGGCGGCGCGCCTGAGATTCAGATGTCCCAGAAGATCGCGGCGTACGGCCGCACGCTGCAGGGCCAGGCCAGCTACTGTCTGCAGGCCTTCGCCCAGGCGCTGGAGGTGATCCCGTACACGCTCGCGGAGAACGCCGGCCTGCACCCAATCGGCATCGTGACGGAGCTGCGCGCCAAGCACGCGCAGGGCCACGCGAGCATGGGCATCAACGTGCGGAAAGGATCCATTAGTGATATGTATGAGCTGAACGTGCTGCAGCCGCTGCTGGTGAGCGTGAGCGAGATCACGCTGGCCACCGAGTGCGTCCGCATGATCCTCAAGATCGACGACATCGTCATGGTCAGATAAACAGCCCACGTCGTCAGCGGAAGACGCCTCTGTAGTTGAAGTCGTCACAAACGAGTAATGGAAAGGATCGTCCAACAGAATCATACTCTGTTCGAGAGATGGAGGGCAGGAGGCAGGGAGAGAAGATACTTCAAATATATTTGCGATTTCAAAATCCACACCCAGTCACTCCCACGTACAAGCACACATACATCCATTCTAGTTATAAAATATCGATCGGCTTCGCTGCCGCATTACATAGACGTTTCGTGGGTGCGGTGGTCTAGGCCATGAGTGTCTGCGGCAGGTGGATGGTGCTGTTGATGGCGACGGCGGCGTAGGTCCCCGTGTTGTGGTCGTAGTCCACTACGTTGACGCATGTGTTGTCCTGCGTGAGCTCGTGCATCGAGTCGAGCGAGCCGTGCAGCAGCTGCGTGAGGATGACCTTGTTGAAGCGGCCGTGCGTGACCATGAGCACGTGATCGCCGCCCATGGCGCGCCGCACGAGTTCGTTGATCTTGGAGGCGCCGCGCTTCACCACGTCAAGCGGACACTCGCCCGAGGGGAACTTGACCGTGTAGTCGCCGTGCCGCCATTGCTCGTGGATGTCGTGCACCTGTCCATTGAACAGCGCATGGTCCTGACCTTCCATCACGCCGAAGCTCATCTCTTCCAGGTCGCTGAAGTGTTCGAGCTCGAGCTTGGGGTGGAACTTGGCAACGATCGTTGCGGTCTCTCTTGCGCGGCGCAGCGTGCTGCTGTAGACGGCGCTGAGCGGCACGTTGCGCATGGCGTGCGCGAGGCACGTGGCCTGCAGCAGGCCGGCGCCGTTGAGTACCGTGTCCACGCCGCGGCCCTGGTACTTGTGCTGGCGGTTGTACTCGGTCTGGCCGTGGCGGCATAAATAAAGACGCGTGGCCGTGGGCGCGACGGGCGGGAGCTGCTGCGCGATAGACGGCACTTCAAACGCAGGCATGTTCTTCATGAGATCGGATGAGGAGGAGCGAGGAGAGGCCACGAGCGGAGAGGACGGCGTGACGCCGACAGCGACCTGAGGAGCCATGGCTGGGAGTGTGAGATGAACGCGGAGTGACGCGAGGGAGGAGGCGACGCTGGAGACGGCGGCGAGGACGACGAGTGCCAGCGACGACGACGATGGGGATGCGGAGCAGAGGACGACGGTGGCGTCGCCTGTCGCGTGGGATGGAAGATGGCGATGACGCGGGTGGTGATGATGAGTGGGTGACGTTTCGCGTGAACTGGCGCTGGTGACACCCAGCACGTCAGGACGATGGGATGCGGACGGATGGCATGCAGGCTGAGTCAGCCGCCAGAGGAGCACCCTCCATGCAGAATATCATGGGCGGTGCTGAATTTAGCCAATCAATACGAAGACGACGAGGAGAGATAGAGACGACTCCTCGTTGAGGATGAAGAAACGGGGCCGCGAACGAAACGGTTGGGGAAGGACGAGACCAACCGTGTTTCGAAAGATGATGAAAAGAAGAGTGCAAGAGTAGGCTGCCTATGGATCAAAAACCGTGAAGTTCCATAATCCGCTTACAGTGCCTTATGCTATCTCTACCTAATTTTGCATGTAATTCTATTTTCATGCCTTATTTTGGAAAACTAGCGATACTCGTTGGATTGTGAGTTGCGCAATGAGACAGCGCCGCTTCACGGAACACGATCCAGCCACTCGTCCGCTTCTTCATGTGATTCCTTCGCCTCCGTTCGGCTCCAGAAGAAGGATCTCTTGGCCATGCCGTTAGACGGGGATTCTCTCATACAGTAGACTCAAAGCCAGCCGCTAGGTGGTAGCCATTTCATGCCGGCGGCATTCAAAACTGAAAGTAGCGGAGAACAAGTGTCGGTTGTTGGCGGCTTCGTGCGCTCGCCGAGGTGATCTCATTAGTGGATCGTGGTCTGGTCGACTTACGGCAAGACATCTATCTACGGCTTCTCACAGCTACTACAATTGACGAGCAAACTCTTGACACGCTTGGAACGCTAAATACTGAGGGGAGACATCGACGACGAGAAGGCGCTTACACTGGCGTCTGCATGTCGTTCTTGTACTCGACGATCTCGTCCAGAGGCGAGTCGCTGGCTGGCGTCTTTGCGTCCATGTCCGACTCCTCCTCGCTCTTCTGCTGACGCTTCTTCATGAACACAAAGCCGGCAATGCCAACGGCAGCAACGGCACAGCCACCGGCGGCGAGCGCAATCGTCAACGCCGAGCTGCTGGAGTTGTTGCCGCTGCTCTCCTCGGTGCTGGCAGACAATGCGGTGCCGACGACACCGGTGTTTCCCGTGCCCTTGACCTTGATGTACGGGTTGCTGGCGTCCGGCACGGCGATTTTGGACGTCGCGAGGTCCTCCGATCGGCTGTGGATGATAGCGTCGCCCTTGATGAAGGTGGCCTGGCGCAGGGATACCGCAGCGTCGAACACAAGCGGCACGCCCTTGACCTCACCGGCGTCGGACTGGGCCGAGACGGAGGCGCACGCGAGCGCGGCGACGGCAACGAAGACGGTGGAGAACTTCATGTTGGCTGTGTGGGGGGTTTGTTTGGTGCTGTGATGGAGAAGAGGAGAAGCCGGCAAAATTGGGAATGCCATGATGCAGATAACACGGCGCGGCATGTTCGTCCGCCGGCCCGTCAGCAGCTCGGGTGAGAGCCGCGCCGCCTCTCCATCGAGTCGGATGTTGCCGTGAAGATCGTCATTAGCTCCGCGAGACCAGCAAACAGCCCACCGAGTCGGCCCTTTACGGTCCGGAAGGCCGCCGAGCATACTTAAACCAAGTTGTTGAGAGTCAGAGTCGTCGGGTCTGACTACCTGGCAGCTGGTGGCTCAGGTCTTGTCCATGGTGGAGCTCCGAACACCTGCGGCATAGTGAAACCAAGTACAACCGGACAAATGGAATGCGTAAAGGTAGGAAGTGGGAGATAGCGGAGGTCGGCAATGCATGCGGTGGAGCTGTCAAGCACGAGCTCCCTGGTCGTCGGCTGGATTCCTGTGAGATAACCACCGCCGTACAGTGCGTCGTCATGCGGATGCCCCGCCGATGGGTCTTCTACACGGCTCTCAATGCGACGATGGCGCCGTTCAGGCTGGTGCGGAAGAACACTCAGCACCCACAGCGACACGAGGAGAGCTGGTCACGTGGAAGGCTTCCAGGAGCGCACTCGATGCACGCCACTGTGAGATCGTCTGGCTTGATGGCAGAACTCCTGCCGCAGGAGGTATTACACTGTAGTTGCCACTACTAGGAGACGAGGGCCAAGGTGTTGCGTGAGTATCGAAGCGTGGTGCTGTTCCAGAAGCTGAGGCTTCGAGCACGCTGTCGTTGCCCCTTGCGTAGCATGGTGTTGGAGCATTGAACGCATCGGAGATTCTGCATCTTTGCTGTCGTCGCGGTCACCAAGGTAACTGGAGATCAACACGCATGTGCTTTCCCGTTCAGACGACAGTGCGCCCACCATGTCACCACTCCAGTTACGCTCTCCTTCGAATGGGCAGGTTCGCTCGAGATGGTGGAGTTTGCGCTAGTCCACTGCATGTGCATTGCCTAAGCCTCGGTACTGCTTTCCTACCAGCTCTTGCCCCTGCGGCAATGGAAGCCTTCACGCCTGATGCTTGCTGCAACGGCCTGCCTCACAACGCCATGTTCGGCGACTGACACTGAGCATTGTGAAGGCTTCACAATGTTCAGTGTCAGTCGCCGAACATGGCGTTGACTGCGTTGACTGATGGTTGAGATGATGCTTCACTGAAGCATCATCTCAACCATCAGTGATGCCACTCTGATACCAACAGGACGCATGCATCATGCATTGCAGTGCGGTGGAAATCGTCACGAAATAGGAAGGACGATCGCTTCCAGCCGTTGAGGAAGACCCCGTCTCAACGGATCGCAAATCTTGCGATCTTTCCTCTACGGCAAACAGGCCCACCCCAATTTTTGCAGTACTAGTAGGTTCGCCACAACGAAGCGCGAGGTGGATTGGTGCAAGACGCACCGCGCATCTCCGACTGGGATCCACCGCGCATCGCAGTGATCCCAGTGGCTTCGGCCACAGCCTCTTAGACACTTCCAATTTCGGGCGTTGTGCGTGCACGCATGGCTGTCCGTCCAGCAGGGTTCTTTCTTAGAATCCAATACTAGCACAGTGCACCTCATTCATGGCCATCCCAGTGATCCGGTGACGCAAGTGGATTGCAGGAGTCATGAAGCTCAGCAAGCGTGACATCGAGTGTCACGACAGGCGGGTTTCTGGTCATCCAATACCCGGCTATGTCGACGATTATCAGAATTTGATCGGTCTCAACAGCTCATCAAGAGAGCCTCTCTGTGGTTCGCAGCTCTAACCATCACGTGACTCACGTGCATAAGGACGCTCCCTGTGAGCCGGGTCGCTGCGATCCATGGGCTTCTCGACGCTCACCCCTTGAGAACGGACATCATCGAACTCGGATGATCTCTTCGCTCTTGCCATTTTCCTTTTCGATCTCAACTGCGTCAAGTCACCATGGTTGCCCGAATCGCATCCACCATCGCCTTCGCCGCTGTCGCTGCTGGCTCGCTCAGCCAAACAGAGGCCGCCCCACGCATCCACAGCAGCGTCCACCGCACCCTACGCGCCCAGGGCACCGTGAATCTCGTCGCCTCGTTCAAAGATACGATTGCGAACCCAGTCGGGTCGGTTCATGAGGCGAGCTTCGCCGATCGAGGGTCCAAGATCAAGGCGGTCGTCGCTGCGCTTCAGCTGAACACGGCGGCGTCCCAAAGCGAAGCCGCCTCAATGCTGGCCAAGGAGTCGGCTTCGACCGACCCGTTGTTCTCCGAACAGCACCAGTTGTGGATCTCCAACACTATGATCTTCAAGGACGCGAGCTTCGCGCTCGTGGAGAAGCTGGCGACCCTTTCCTCGGTCGTCGAGCTCCGCGAGGAGAAGATCTACAGTCTTCCAGAGCCTGTCGCTGTGGTGACAACTGATGCGAATACGACGTCAGCGGCTGACTCGTCGGCTGAGTGGGGTGTCCAGCGCATCCGAGCGAACGAAATCTGGGCCAGGGGCAACACAGGCGAAGGTGTCATCGTCGGCCACATCGACTCGGGTGTTCGCGCTACTCACGAGACCATCAGATCCAACCAGCGCAGCACGCATAACTGGTATGATCCAGAGAAGAAGGCTGCGATCCCGTACGACAGCAACGGCCACGGCACGCACACGCTGTCAACTGTTGTCGGCTCTGGTGGCGTCGGTGTCGCCCCCGGCGCGACCTGGATTTCGTGCAAGGGTTGCCGTGGCCGTGACTGTCCAGAGTCTGATGTGCTCGCCTGTGGCCAGTGGATGACATGCCCGACGGACCCGGACGGGAGCAACCAGGACTGCTCCAAGGCGCCGCACCTCGTCAGCAGCAGCATTGGCGGCCCTGGTAACGATCCAACGTACACGTCGGTCGTCGATGCCTGGATCGCCGCCGGCATTATCCCAATCTTCGCCAATGGCAACAACGGTTCAAGTTGCAGCACAGTCAGCTCGCCCGCCGAGTACCCGAACGTGATCGCTGTGGGTGCGACCGACAGCACGGACGCCCTCGCCTACTTCAGCAGCCGCGGCCCCACGCTCACGACGCCGTCGATTGTGAAACCGGACATCTCAGCTCCTGGCGACGAGATCCGCGCTGCCTGGAACACCAGCGACACGGCCTACAACATCCTTTCCGGAACGTCGATGGCTACGCCGCACGTGTCCGGTGTCATCGCGCTGCTGCTCAATGCGAAGCCAGGGCTCACGTTCGAAGATGTGCGCTCACTGATCACAAACACCACCATCCAGAATCTGCCCGACGTGGATGATACGTGCGGTGGCACTGACAACGCAGCGTACCCCAACAACCAGTACGGTTACGGTCTCATCGACGCGCTCGCCGCGGTTGATATGGCCACCGGCGTCACGGAACCGCCAACGCCAGCGCCTTCGCCAACTGAAGAAGAGCCGACACCAGAACCGACGCCGAGCTGCAACCAAGCGACGGACAAGGCCACGTGCTTACTGGACCCATCGTGCACGTGGAGCAAGACATTCCTGATCTGTTATTAAGCCGAGTTCGAGGTCTCCACCGATCGACTCGTGAAGGCGCATGAACCACAGGCCCAACGCACTGCCAATAATAGGCAGCCATCGTAATAATGAACCCCGGACATGCAGATCGTGGCGACTGCTCGTTGAATTATTCGTGAAACTCTCTCCTCTTGAAAGAAAACCACGACTGAAACGCACTGCATGAATGAAGTACTCGTTGCGTCTTCACACCACACGAAACT
>JAADXN010000667.1:0-17935 GCA_023337875.1 Pythium apleroticum | reverse complement strand
CTTGTTGTAGCACAGCTTGCCGGCGCCCGTCTTGGCACGCTCGTCGTTCACAGCCTTGAGCATCGCCGCGTAGAAATCCGCGGCCGACGCCTGCGCCGCCGCCGTCTCCAGCGCACGTCCACGCAGACGCTGGGCGTCCGCAACGCCCGTGGAGCTGCTCACGATGGCCACGAAAGCCGCCACGCACACGAAGACTCGCTGTCCGAACATCATTGACTGATTGATTGTTGGTGTTTTGTTTTGTGGGTGTGATGCTGTGCGCAAAACTGGGAATGACAGGAGAGCTGAACGACAGAAACGAGGAGGAGGCAGGGGGGAGGGAGTGAAGCGGGCTGGTCTATCCTGGCACTCAGAACTGTTCCGCAACCCAACTTGGACGAGTGAGAGAGAGAGCTGCACACAGTTGGTCCCATGTGTTGCACCAGTTCCGAGCACGTCGACCGCTGTGCCTGTTCACAGTGAGCAACTGGTGACCTCTCTGCCTGGAGCTCAATGTGTCGACGCCGCCAGCTGGCTCTCGGCATCTCATGGCCTGTGTGGTCTAAAGGGGCACTGGGGCAGGTCCTTGAACAGCTGGCCCGCGGGCAAAATCTCTGTATATTGTGATCACCGGCCACGCCTCAAATCAGCTGACTATCAAGAACCCCGTGCCAAACTGGTCCAATCAACAACAGAAGCGCAGATCAACAAAATTGTTCCAGACTCACGCACACATCTTGACGACGGCAGAGCAGTACCTTCCACGAGAGCACGAGTGCGATTGCACATTTGGATCAGAGCAAAATCATTGTTTGGGCGTCGGGTTAGACCTCTTCCAGCTGGCTGTATGGAAGCGCAATTTATTGAGCTCAGCTCACAATTTATTGGCGACGGCGGTGGCAGGACGCCACTGGCAGCGTTCAACTTTCGAACATGAACCAAGTCTTGCGTGATCTGGTCGTACTACGCTGTCCAAGGCTCTGTCCAATATCATATTGGCAATATGAGCCACTCCAGCGACCACACTGCGTCCTGGTGTGGCTGGCAAGCCAGGGATCCTGTTGTCCTCGTCGTCGACTTCGCAAGATCGTGAGGCGCATTGACTGGGTCCTGAGCTGCGTGATTCGTCTTGTGGCTCGCCGTCATGGTCGGCTGTGTTCACGGCTGTTTGCCTGGGACTCTCTCTCGACTGCCCTCATGCCAGCTTGTCGACGCACGCACTCGCCTCATTGCCCTTACGATCAGTTGGAAGCCACCACCACTGGCGACGTCACGGCGTTCGTCTCCTGAGCTGTTGAAGTGCGTCGCTTGGGCCAAGCTGTCACGCAAGGCAACTGGTTCCAGTGGCCATCCACCCGACTGTACTGTACTGACTTACTGTCCACCGCAAAGTCGAAGATATAGCTTTGAAAGTTCCGTGGACGGTTGCATTTCGATCACCTTCCTACGCTCAAGAGATTTCTGGCGAGACGGCTTGGAGACGAGCGCCAGTGGCGTTGGGTTCGTCGGGTGCACATGGCTGATCAAGTCAGCGACTCGCTGGAGAAAAGGAACCTGCTTGCACTGGTCACCAAGCACAAAGCTCCAGCTTTTGGTGACTGCGTGCCCCACGCTACAGGTTAGGCAGACAGACAGGTAGGTGGCAAGGTGGCAGGCAGCTCGATGCTAGGATGGTTTCCCTCCTTATTTTAGCTGATGGTGGCCGTGGCCACGACGAGTGAGTGCACTACATTGGTGGCGTCAGTGCTGTAGACAGCAGCGACACACTGATGAGCTAAAACCACTGCCGATTGGAGTACAGTACATGTAGTAGTGCTTCAAACCAGTGCTCGAGTCCCTGGCTCAGTCCTGTCACAGCCATGAGCGTCAAGGCAATCCACTGCTCGCTCCTGCTTGCATCCCGATGAACGAAGCGGAGTTTAGCAAAATAGGTTGCCACGGGGCCATTACGATCGCTGCTCGCAGCTCGCATGGATCTACGGAGCAGTGCACATCAAGAATTTGGCGGCAGGTAGCCGAGGTCGTTCAACTCGCGAACTTGAGGCGACACACGCGTCACCATGTATCCTAACGCCAACGCCACTCTGTGTCGCAACGTTGCTCGCCACCACGGCCCTGACATCCACGCCACACCTCGCAGCATCAACAAATTGCTGGTGCACTGCGCTGTAGCCTTCAACGCCTGGGCCTGCATGTCCAATCTTTCCACGGCCGCCTTGCGTGCGACGCTTCTCAGTGGTGCCCCCTCTTGCTGAGCGACTCGCGCACACACACGACATCCTATCCTTGCGATCAGATGGAAGCCACCAAATCGGCAACGTCATGGCCTCCAAGCAGCCGTGATCGTTGAAGGGTTACTCGATCTCGAGGGGACATGCTGCCGTCCGCTGCAGCTCATGAACCTCGAAGAGTACACGCAAATGAGGATGGAATCCTAGTGCTGTAAAACGCGGACTTGGGAGTATTTTGACTCAATAACAACTCTAACATGGTGATAATAACAAAGAAGTGAGCGACTTCGATCGTCGCTCGGGTTCATAACTACTAGCAGTGCGTTTGATGGCACGCTTTCTAGGCGTCGCAGGCTTCCGAGGAGCCCGTGCCAAAGTCCTGGGTCCAGTAGTGCTTGTACGTGCTCGAGGCACTGTACGCGTAGCCCATACCGAAGAACTTGTAGTTGCCCAGAATGTTTTGCTTGTGGCCGTTGGAGCTCATCCACGCCTTCATCACGGCCGCGACGTCCACCTGACCGGCAGCGACGTTCTCAGCGATGGAGTTCCACTTGAACTTCTGCGCGTCAATGCGGTTCTTCATCGTCGATCCGTTGGATCCCGTGTGGCTCATGAAGTTGTTCTTGGCTTGGTCTTCCGAGTGGAGCTGCGCCGCCGTCTGGAGCTTCTTGTTCATACAGTACGGCGCCAAGCCGACCTTTGCACGCTCAGCGTTCACGGCATCGAGGAGCTGTTTCTGGATGGTGGCGGGCGTCGTGACCTGCTGGGCTGGCGAGGTCGGCGCTGGGGTAGGGACCTTCGTCGTAGGAGCGGGGGTGGGGGCCACGGTCGTTGGTGCTGGCGTTGGCGCCTTGGTGGTTGGAGCCGGCGTTTGGGTAGTAGGAGCTGGCGTCGGAGCCTTGGTAGTGACGACTGGCGCAATGGTTGTTGGCGCTGGCGTCGGCGCCTTCGTGGTAGGAGCTGGCGTTGGCGCGTACGTCGTCGGAGCCACCGTTGGAGTCTTCGTAGTAGGAGCTGGCGTTGGAGCTGGCGTCGGGGCCTTTGTGGTAGGAGTTGGCGTTGGTGCCAGCGTCGTTGGGGCTGGCGTTGGAGCCTTCGTCGTAGGAGCTGGCGTTGGCGCGGTGGTCGCGGTCTGCTGCTGGGTCGTGTCCGCGGCAACTGGGCTGCAGCTCTCCGTGCTGCCAGTGCCGAAGTCCTGCGTCCAGTAGTGCTTGTACGTGCTCGAGGCGCTGTACGCGTAGCCAGTGCCGAAGAAGCGGAAGTCCTTGTTCAGAATGTTGGCACGGTGGCCCTCGGAGCCCATCCAGGACGTCATGACGGACGTGACATCGACCTGGCCAGCGGCCACGTTCTCTCCGATCCGGGTCCACTTGAAGCCCTGCGCGTCGATGCGGTTCTGCATGGTCGACCCCGTGGATCCTGTGTGGCTCATAAAGTTGTTCTTGGCTTGGTCATCCGAGTGGAGCTGCGACGCCGTCTGCAGCTTCGCGTTGGTGCAGAGCGCCGTGAGGTTGAGCTTGGCACGCTCGGCATTGACTGCGTTGAGCATGAGCTGCTGGAAGTTGCTGGGCACGGCGGCCTCGATGGCTCCAGAGAGAGCAGCGACGACAAACACTGCGATGGTCAGGGTCTTCATGGTTGCCTGTGGGGTGTGAAGTGTGTTGCAGGCGTTTTGGAAAGTGAGAGACGGCCTCCGCTCCGCGCGGCAACGGCAACAGCAACAGCAACAGCGCTCATATCCGCACCGAGCCAGCTTCCCACGACAACACGACGGTTGTGCACAAAGGAGCTCCTCGACATTCGTCTCTGACAGCTGGAGAGTCCAGCCACATGTGCGCCACGCATGACGGTGGACAAGTGTGTTGACGGCTTTTCGCACAAAGCGAGGGCAGACCAGCTACCTTCATAAAAATATATCTACCGTGAACCAATTCCCATTTTCAATTGTAAACAAGTTCATAAAAACTCTACGAATGGATGCCCTGCACTATTTATATTTCGGTAATGAGTGAGCTGTCCGCCTGGTCCGACCTCAGTCAGTATCTACCCGCAGCAGAGAGACCGAGAACAACCTACCAGTAATGCTGCCCTGAGCTGGTTCACAGCCTGCCTCACTGCTGGCACGTTGACGCAGGCAGCGGTCTGCGTCTTGGACGCGGCGGACAGCCTGCGTCGAGATTCCAGTTGTTGCCAGCGCTGAGTCTCCTTCCTTCATTGGAAAGGCCTCGCTACTGTGTTATTGTCCGGACTCAGGCTACTGTATCTATGAACCGAATTCATACCGTAGAAACAAGCGAAACACCGGAGCGTCGTGTACGGTACTCGCATGAAGTGCCCTGCTGTCACGGCCGGGCTTTTGCGTTCAACGTGTCGGCAGTGTGCGTGCCTCTCCAGCTGCCGTCGCCTAGTGCTTTACACGCCAGGTGATGTGACTGACCTCAAACATTAATGGACGCGAAGAAATTACTTCAAGCGTGAGCCAACCACCACGGTATCCGGTATCTTGAGGCATCTGTGACCGAGGAACTCGTTGGGCAAGTGACTACATAACGTTGTCGCGGATTGCTGCAGGATCTTTAGCTGTCACACTCGTGGCACTAGACGTCGAAACGAGGAAACCAGGGCGCGGCCACTCAAAGCTGACGACAACAACGCGAGTGCCATCCAACTGTGCCCCATGTCTTGCGGTCTGCGACGCGCAGGGGGGGTGTTCTTCGATGGCCTTCTGCCGCGTGAACGACGAGTTGGCAGGAGAGCAACAGCGTCTCACGTGGAATGGCAAGTGAGCCCTTGTCCGATCATAGTCTCTACTACTGTACGTAGTATTTGGATACGTAGTAGCAAAACACAAACCCCGTCCGTCGGAGACTACGATCACTCTATTGTACAAGACACCCGTTGCTCGAGGGGGCCGGAATCTATCGTGCTATCTATCACTGAGTCACTGCCGCACAACTAGGAGCAGTGCTGCGTGCCATCCGCGTAGCTGTCCTTCCAGCGTCCAAAGCGGTCTTTTCGACCGTTCAATGCCGACGTGCTGTGGCGCTGGATGATCGCCATAATCCCTGCCAGATCGCTGGTCGAGTAGAACCGGAGCTCATTCTCTGCGCTTGTCAGTGCGTTGATCATCGTAGCCGACATGACCGCTTCGGCGTCGCTTCCCAGTAGGAAGCTCATCAGCGATTCACGAACTAGAGGAGACAGCGTGGACAGCCCGACCGAGGCCTCGTTGTAGTCGCTCGAGTCGTCAGGCGTGCTGTCGCTGGTTGCCACCCCCATTGACGACGGCTTGTCCGTGGCCTCGCGAGCCTCAATGCCCGTGAAGTTGCCAGAAGTAGATGTCGGCAGCGGAGTCGTCGATGCGCTGGCGCTTCCTGTGCCACCACCGCTCGCTGCTGTCTGGTCCGAGTTGGCAGACCAACTCGCACCGATCGCTCGTGTCTTGATAAAGTCCTTCACGCGGCTCACTCGAGCGTACACACCTGGAATGTTCTCGAGCCCACAGCTCGTGCCCGCACTGACAACCCCCACGAGCACGTTCTTGCCATCGCGCGTTTCGATGAGAGGACTGCCAGAGTCGCCCGTGCAAGCGTCTTTGCCCTTTTCACCGCCAGCACAGAGCATACTGTCGTCCACTTCGTTGCCGTACACACTCGCGCACGCCGCCGCAGACCACAGAGGCACAGTGACCGCACGGACTGTCGCTGACAGGCCGCTCGTCGCACTCGCCATGCCGTATCCGTACATCGTAGCAGACTCTCGATGCAGAAAGTCCGCCGTATCGTCGAGCAGCACAGGATTCATGGCGGACGCGTATTCGAGCTCCAGGATCGCGACGTCGTAAGAGAACTTGTGCGGTGAGCCGTACAGCGTGTGGGTCTTGGTTTTGTCCTTGAGAATCGCGATCACCTCGGACTCGACGCCGCTGGACTCGTACGCACCGATAGAGACGTAGCTCGCGGGGCCGTCGACCACACAGTGAGCGGCCGTCAGCACAGTGGTCGGTCCGATGAGCGAGCCGCCGCAAAAGTTCTGGCCGTCTTTCGTCGTGCGTAAGCCGGCGATGAACTGCAAGTCCGCCGGAAGATCGACCACAGCAGCCAAGTCGCCCGTCCTTGTTGGATTGCGGCTCCATGAGGTCCCGGACACGTAGGCGTTGATGAACGTCGCCGAGTTGGCCACACGCACGTACACTTCCTCGGAAGAATCGGTCAACGATCGATGGTTGCTGTCGCTGCCACTGATCGATGATGCGACGGACAAGCCCACTAGAGCGACGTTCGACAACTCACAGAGCTTGACGAGAGCTGCGCCAGCGGACGCAGTGGCTTGATCGACCACTTTCGCAATGGAAGGATCACCCACAAAGTCTTTCGCTGAAAACTTCCACCCGACAGCCGCCTCTGGAATGCCACAGATCGCGTCAGTCGCCTTGTACTTGTTGCCTTGGGAGTTCCGACATGCGTTGGCGTTGGTGTTCCACGTCGTCGCTGACAGCTCGCACTCGTCGTTATCGGAGACCTGGATGCGAGCGAAGCTGGAGTTGGTCGAGGCCGAGCCGTCGTCGAGCTGGATCGGCGCGAAGCTCACGGCCGTTTCCAGCTCCATCACTGCGGTGTCGAACGACGCATCTCCTGCAGTGTATCGAGAATGCTTCGCGACGTGGGTTGGAATGATCTGGACGGTCTGGCGGCGAGTGGGATCGGCGTCGAAGAACATCACACCGCTCACGGTTGGCTGTGCGTCGAGGCAAGAGGCAGTCGTCAGCACGAACTTCGGTGCGATCAACACAGCCTGGCACGGCAGCTTCCGGTTCGACGCGTCCACGAACGTCGCGAGATAGGACGGATACTTGGACAGTTTGCTGAAGACGTCATCGTCGTCGTACGTGATGGTCTGGCCAGTCGCAAAGTCGAGGAACTCGCGGTGCACGTCGGCGGCGAGTCGGACAAATCCCTGCTTCTCGCCCTTGGCGGTCTTGAACAAGCCCGATGGGGTCTTGTTAGGGATCGACAGCCCCACTAGCTCGTTGTTGTACAGCAGAACCGCGGCCGTCTCTAAATGCATTGAAATCGTGCCAGGCATCGACGGTGCTGCACTCCCACCTATCATACTTGGGATGCCGTTGACTGGAGTGGAGGTCCCTTGGGAGCTAACGGATGCAGAACCGTGGCTCCCACCACGGCCTTTGTCCTTGTTGCCCTGCGAAGCAGCTAGTTGTCGTCGGAAGCTCTGCTTGTTGTCGCCGAAAGGGCTGTTCCGGTTCCACACGGCGAGGTTTGAGGACGCCACTACCTGATTGAGTCGCCCAACGCAAAGCTCCGTGATCTGCCCGCTGACGTCTTCCCGTGGCACATTGAATCCACACATTGGCTCCACGAAGAACGTGAGTTTGGTCTGCGCCGACGGTAACTCTTTCACCGTGCGTCCTTCGATGCCTGCGACGTTGAACGCCTTGGTGTCGAGCACACTGGTGACATCCAACGAGCTGAGAAGCTCGAACTCAAAGTCGGTGTTGCGTTTCGACGTGACGATGGGCAGCGGACGCACGCTCGACGGCTTCAGTTCTCGCTCCAACTCGAGCACCACTAAGGAGTGGCTGGCGTTCTTGTAGTAGTCCGACTCAAAGAGCACGCTCTTGACTTTAACAGCGTCTCCGTTAAAGACCACTGCGCGTACTTCCACGTTTCCATCGCGCAGCCGCTGCCTGCCTCGCCCCGAGAGGAGATGGATGGAGCTCACCACAAACCTCGGTGCGATCGGGACGACCACGCCGTCCACGAGGCCGTCGAGGAGCTGTGTCGTCGTCCGTACCGACGACGTGAGGGCTCCGACCGTCGTCGAGCGCCTGAGCCACGCTGGAGTTTTGCCACGCGCAGCATTCGCGATGAGGTCTCCGATATCGGCGCCGACGCCAGCCGAGCCGTCGTCACGCAGGAACGGAGGCAGTAATGGAGAGGCCGATGATCGATGCCATCGGTCAGCAGCACTTCCGGACTCGACGTCGCCGACGGAGACGTCGCTGAGGCTCGAGTCTGCGTGGCGGGAAGACGACGAGGACGAGAACGGCTGGGGGAAGCGGGGCTGGCCGCGGTTGTGTGGAGAGACGAAGGGAGCCGCTGGGACAGTGGGGCTCAAGAGCACCAGGGCCGTGACGAGACGGACCCAGGCGAGCATTGAGCGTCCCAGATTGTCGGCCGCGACTGGAGAGCTGCCGATGATTGATGGATGTGGCCGAGTGATTGATCTTCCCGTTGATGCGCTCGTAGTCTAATCTCGCTGATGTTCTTGATGGGGCTGGTCAGCGAACGGAAGGAACGACAGAGGGGTGATGTCACACGCTGGTCAGCGGCTCCGACGAATACAATGGCCGCTGTCCAGTCCGTGTGGCAATAGTCGTGCGGAGAGGAGAGCGAGAGAGCGAAAGAGAGAGAGAGAAGCAGGGGGAAGGGAAAGTGAGCTGCTCGTTATCAGCCGTTTTGACCATAGACATAGACAGACGTTTTACATTTCCAGCCAATCGGATTGTTCAACAAGATTCTTTGATTTGTATTCGCCCAATCAGATGATTGATGTTGACAACCATCACTCCGTCCAATCGAACAATCAAACGAACGGACGCGCATCGATTGTCTTCGCACAAGTCACAGATCTTCTCGAGACGCGTTGCCTTTCTACCGGAACATTGCGTTGACCACGAACGACACCCGATACGTCCACGATACACGTCTTGATAAATTACTCTATTCGCTTATTAGTGTCCTAGGCACACGCCCTCGGAGATCCGGTGGCCGGTCTTCTCCCACAGCGACGACACGTTCACGCCTCGCTGGAAGCGGTCCTTGCGGTCGTGCTTGGCGTTGGCGTTGTGGCGGCGGAGCACGTTCTGGATGCCGCCAAGCTCGCCTCGTGAGTACATCGTCACGCTGTTGCGTGGGTCCACGACCTTTTGCACCGAGCTCTGCGGGTTTTCCAGGAACAAGTACGAGTCGCTCATAAGAAACGCGAATAGCTCGACCACCACGCGCGCTTTCAAGCCCGAGCTCACTTCGACGGACTTGATGGGCGTTTCGAACACGGTCTTTCGTGTCTGCAGACTGGACGTGTTGCTGTGAGTGCCATTGTCTGGACCTCGAGAGTACGACTCGAGATCGTCCGAGTCCACAGCCCCGCGGGACTCGTTGGCTGCCGGCGACTGACTCGACGGAGTGGCTGTTGTTGGGCTCGGAGCGACCGTGGGGGACTTGCTGCTGGAGACACCGAAGCGGTGACCCACGACGTAGGACTGGAGGAATTCAATCAAACTGGACGCTCGAGCGTAGACTCCAGGCACGCCAACAAGGCTGCAGCCGTAGCCTGCGCTCACAATCCCCACCAAGATGTCTTCAGAACCTGATCGCAGCACGAGCGGGCCTCCCGAGTCTCCTTGGCACGCGTCCTGGCCACTCTCGCCACCGGCACACAGCATACTCTCGTCGATATCGGGCAGTGTAGCCGAGCACTGCTTCCGAGAATACAGCGGCAGCTCCAGTGTGTGGACGCTGGACGGTTTGTTGAGGTCGGCACTGCTCATCACGCCGAAGCCGTACATCGACGCTGGCGTCTTGGACGCGTAGTCAGTCGCCTTGTCGATAGCGACACCGCGCGAACTGGCCGATGTCGCGAGTTCGAGCACTGCGGCGTCGTACGAGAACTGGAATTTCTTCCCGAATGATTGATGGACGACGATGCTGTCGGCTAGCACTGGCAACACTTCGGTGTGGGACTCTCCGGCGACTTCGACAAACTTCACAAGGGCATCGCCAACGCAGTGAGCAGCCGTGAGCACGTATGAAGACGCGACCAGCGTGCCGCTGCAGAAGTTTGGCCCGTCTTTCGTGATCCGCAGACCAACCACGTAGCTTGGAGCAGTCGGTGGTACCAGCGACGGTGGCGACGGGCTGTTCGCCTTCAAATTCTGTCCCCAGTTCACACCGCTCACGTAGCCATTGATAAAGTTGGCGTTGTCTGCGAAGCTCATGAACAGATCGCGGCTCGTCGGGCGCTGTTTCTCGTCTGGATTCTCATCTTGCAGCTTGCTTCCTGATCCACTAAGGTCGTCTCCACCACCACCGTCTCCGATAGGCGCATCCCGTATCGCATCGCCTTGGCCCGATGGGTCTTGAAAGCCTTGGAACGGCTCTCGTTGAGGGATGGAGAAGCCGGACGCTGAGATCACACCGAAGTGCGTGCGACTGATCAGCGGCTCGCCCGGAGGGAAGCGCCCACCGCCTCGACGGCTCGTCTCAGCCGAAATACAGATACCTCGAGGCGGCAAGAAGTGTTTCCCAGGCCTCCGCGACGGTGGTGAGTCGTGGCTGGAAGAGTTGCCACAGTCGAGTAAAACCTGATGGGACGGCCCATAACTCTCGCGGCCGGCGGATAGGAGCGAGTACCGAGGCACTTGGATGGTCGCGTTCTTGATCCACTCGCCGTAGCCGGGATTGAGCACGACGGGCGTGATGTCCGTGGCGGGTTCGCTCAGTCCGATCACTGCCACGTCGAACTGGAAGTCGTCAGGCGTCTCGTACAGTGGACTCGGAACTTGAAAGTCTGCGCGCACTGCAATTACACGCGGGTTTCCCGCTCGCGTGGTGAACTCTGCCGTCGAGAAGCCGCCGCGGGTCGTGTTCAGACACGACGCCATCGTCAGCACGAACGAAGGAGCGATGAGCAGGCCGGTACAGTAATCGATCTGTGAGCCATCTTCATCCACGATGGGCAGCGTCACCACGTACTCCGGGAAGCTCGCGACTTCGTCGGCATCGTCCGCGAATTGGTCAAAAGCATCCCAGTCAATGGCACCGCCTGTCGCCGCATCCAGAAACTTCTTGTGGACTTGGTTCCCCAGCCGCGTGACCATAAACTTGGACGGATCCTTGCTCGACTGGATCGAGAAGCCCACCAGCGCTGCGTTTTCGACCAACAGCCCCATCTTGGAGGCCGCCAGTGGTGCCTCAGGAACTCTATCAGGCTGTACATCGGCACAGAGAAGCTCTGGGTCACTTTTGGAAGCAGCTGAGGCTTCCTGTGAATCAGCTTCACACTTTGACGGACTCACAAAGTGCGTGTCTCCATCGATTGTCGTGACGCGGGGCCCACTCTCGTCGCCGCTGTACCCGCCACTGTACGAGTCACCGACGCTGCCGCTGCCTGATCGTTCACGTTGCGGCGGGGCCGTGGTCGCCACAGCAGGAGACGTCGGTCGGAAGACAGCGTCGAACAAGTGGAGTTGCGACCTTGCGTGGACGACATCTTGCTGTGGTGGTGGCACGAGCAGCGAGTAGGAGGCTTCCGATGGCTGGTCAATCTCGAACACGAATAGATCGGAATGGGACCGCAGCGCAGCAGCGAGCGAGGCCGATTGGTTCTTGTAGAACTCGGCCTCCGACACGATCTTCGTGACCTTTGACTGCACTCGCGACGTCGTCGTCGCGTACTTGAGCGTCGTGAGATCACCATCGAACCACAAGCGCGGCACGACGAGATGGCGAGCTGTGATGAAGAACCCAAGCGTCGCGTTTGGCTGAGTCGTGTCGTTTGTCGGCGTGAGAAGCGCAACGTCCAGCGTCACCTCATCCAGCCACGCAGGGATGTAGATGTCAGGCGTTGAGGATGTAGGCAGCTCGCTTGGCGGCTCGACTTCCTCTGACGAGCCACTGCCACTACCGTGATTGCTATCAGCACCGACGGTTGTACTCCCTTCACGGAAACCGTCGTGGTGACTGCTGCTTCCAGACTGGACTGGATCCACCGCAAATGTGGGCGCTGACGTCAGCGGTGGCGGCCCTTGCCCAAGTGAGACCCACTGGTGCCCAGATGCCTTTGATTGAATGAGGTCTCGGATCGTTTCGACGGTGTTCACCGCCATCGTGAGCGGGGCGCCGGCGCTCTCTGGATCACACGTGGCCTCGGACGTCCACACGATGCCCCACAGCACATCGCGCTGGGTCTTCTTGTCGATGCTGACGAGAAAGCCGTCGCTGACGAATGGCTTGTCCTCAGCAGCCGCTGCCGTCTCGTTCTTCAGCCGCAACGGCGAGGACGACCCCTTGCAGTCCAGGCCGCGACTGCCCGTGTCGTCGACGTCGACGCACAGCCACTCGGTCGTACTGAGCTTGGCTTTCTTGCCGTGTGGCTGGAGCTGCGCAGCGCACGCGTTGATGGGCACGACGCGGCTGGAGGTCCACGCATTCAGAGACGTGGTCGAATTCCGCGTCACCACCGAGAGCAGCGTGTCCTTCGCTTTGCCCTCCGTCACCGACTGCTCGTCTTTCAAAGACTGCAACAGTGCCGGTGATGCTCCAGTGAGCGGCTTGACGGTCTGAAGCAGCACGAACGACGCCCCGTTGAGAATCTCCGGCGACCAGAAGCCCTGCATGACGGAGACGCCGCTGTCCTCGTCCACGCCGCACTTGACCACGAGCGTGTGGGCCGACGAGAGAGACACTGCCTGGAACTCGTGCTGGAGACACTCGGTGGACACGAGCACGAACCGCGGCGCGATGGCAACGCCCAGGCAAGACCCTGCCGCGGGATTCGACTTGGCCGCGGATTTCCCGAGCGTCACGATGACTGCAGCGGACGGTCTCAACGGCGACGAATCCACTTCGCTCGACTCGGATCGCGTGACTACTGAACTGGCGTGGTTTGCATTCAGGATCGCGGCGCTGGATACGGCGCATCCCGCCGCCCAAACACAGAACGATCCCAAGAGGACGCTCAGTGTCCTCCGCCGCCCAGGCACTCGTAGCGGAGACCGTCGCGCCGGCATCGTTCATTCACTGTCTGTCGGTCTCAGTTACTGCGGTCGACACCGGATTCTGCTGTGCCGGTGGTGGCGCCGTGGCGTGGCGTGGCGTCGATGCTGTTCTGTTGGATGGCTGCGTTTGGCCGCTGCGCTGCAGGCCTGAAGCCACCCACCGAAGCCTGTTCGTCTACGCGCCGTGGAGCGAACCAGATAATGGAGAGACGGCACGCAGCCTAATCGAAGCCCAGGGTCATCCGATCAGCGTGCCGTTGACTTTCAGGCTTGACAGGCGGAACGCCTGCGAAGGAAGCCGGTCAGTCGACGGCGCAACCAGTGAGTGTCCCACTGTGCAGCGAATATTCGAACGCCGCGCACAGTCAATCATGGATGAGTGGTCGATGGCAGCGTCCACCTCTTGGCAGGGGAAGTGGGACGTGCGCGTGAAGAGCAATGGGAACGGCAACAAGTCGCCATTGCCAATGGGCCATTCAATGCCCATTGGGGATGAACTTTAGTGTCATGAAGAGACCCTGGCTGGAGAATACTGTACTGTACTGTACTATCGTACGTATATAAATGCTGCAAATGCTGCTCTGCTGCGCTGCTGGTGGTCGGTCACCTTCGCGTTTACGCAGGATGAGGGACCAGAGGCATCGAAGCAGGGTGTCAGCGGGCAGGCCATGAAGGAGCCCACTGACAGAATCAACGACGTCCTCGCCTCGCCTACTGTGCTTTGTAGCCAGAGGCAGGACGTCATTCGAATGGAAGACGCTGCGTGAATTCCGCTGAAAGGTGGTCGCACGGTGAATCCGCAGGGTGAGCAACGCCTCACGAGTCTGTGAAAGAGCGAGAGCGTGGCACGTTCCTAGAGTGGATCGATGCGGACGCCCAGTGCCAACTGCCGAGCAAGAAGCCCACGGGCAGTTGGCACTGAATGTGTGGAGGCTCTGGGTGTAATAGACTTGAATGGATGGATGTGTCTACTGTACCGGTAGCTTACAGAGGATACTGTACAAAACGGTGGTCTCCCGTGCTGGCTCAGTGGCCTCCTGAGCAGCTCGCGGCTTGCGTGGCTTGCAGCCGTGCGCTGCCACTGAGCTGGGCTGTCTGGAAGCGGTCTTTGCGCTTGTTCAGCGGCGCGGCATCGTGCTTGGACAGCACACGCAGCAGCCCACTGACGTCGCCTGTGGAGAAGAACGTCACTGCGTTCTGGGGCGACGCGATGGCCTGCTGCAGTGTCGACGGCACGAGCAGGTTCGAGAAGTCTCCGATCAGAAACTGGATCAGCGCCGCCCTCGTGACCACAGTTAGCGTGTTGTTGGGCAGCGGCGTCTTGAGGATCGCGGATTGAAACACACTGGCTGAGGTCGACGGCGTCGTCGACGACGAGGGGGAAGACGGAGGCGGGGAGGGCGAAGGAGAGCTCGTCGTTTGGCTCGTGCGTTCCTCGAGTGGCAGCTCCGGCACTGCGTGGCTGCCACTGCCACCGCCACTGCCAGTCGAAGTCGATGGTGGGGCTGGCGTGGACGTTCCCGGGCTCGACGGGTTCACGCCTGACGGCGATGGCACGGACGACGGAGTAATGATAGGAGCCTTCACACTGGAGGTAGACCCTCCCGCCCATTTGGGATCGATGCTGTAGGCGTCAATGAACGATGCCACGCTGGCCACACGCGTGTACAGGCCTGGCACGCCTGCCACGCCACAGCCGTAGCCAGCACTCACGACGCCGACGAGTCGTTCTCGTCCGGAAGCCCCGTCGGTGACCACCAGCGGACTGCCCGAGTCACCCGTGCACGCGTCCAGTCCGTTCGCAGCCTGTGCGCACAGCACGGAGTCGTCGATGTCGGGCAGCGTGCGCTTACACGTGGCCTGTGACAGCAGCGAGAGCTCGCGGGCGTGCATGGTCGACGACAGCACTTGGCTGTCGACGCTGTCCACACCGTAGCCGTACATGGTCGCCGCGTTGCCGTCCTGAAAGTCAGTGGCGGCGTTGAGAGTGATCTTCTCTTCGTACGCTGGCACGGACAGCTCCAGCATCGCCGCGTCGTGGGAGTAGCGGTATGGAGACTTGTACTGCGGGTGGACACGCGTGCGTCGCGCGTCGACTTGGATCGGCTCGGTATTGAGCCCGGCAGACTCGACTGAGCCGATAGAAACCCAGTTCGCGAGCCCGTCGGTCACACAGTGCGCAGCAGTGAGCACGAACTGGGACGAAATCAAACTGCCGCCGCAAAAGTTCTGGCCGTCCTTGGTCATCCGCAGCCCTACGACGTACGGCTTTCGAATCACGGGCTTCACTACTAGCCCTGGTTGTTCGGGAAGCTTGGCATTGAACGATGCGGATCGAGATGAAAGCCCCCACCCGGGTTTGTCCACGACGGCGTTGATGAAGTTGAGAACCGTGGAGACTTGAGAATACTGGCGACGTGGCTCGCAGTCCGTGGCGTGTGGCTGCGAGAAACCGACGAACAGCACGGTCTCACCGACTCGGTGAAAGAGCCCGTCGCTCCCACCATTGCCAGAGCACTCAGCAGACGATGGTTGTTGGGTCGGGCTCACACAGAGCATGTCGTCTTCCGACCCGAGACCGCACTCGCTGCCGTCCACGACAAGACTGGCTCGATCGGACACACCATTGCTGACCAAATCGTGCTCAACGACCCGCGCTTGAGGAGACAGCGGCTCACTCCACAGTCTCATGCTGCTGTCCGCCGCCCCATCCACTTTGGGAAGCTGGATGATCGCAAAATCATACGCTTTGTCTTGAGAGGACGCGTACAAAGGGTGCACGACAACGGAAACGACTGGAAGCGATCCTTTGGGAAGATTCCGTGGCGGTAGCGGCTCGTCGGGTTGCTGGAAGTCACCTTCTCCGCCTTCTTCAAGGTCAATAAGTTGACTGGCACTCACGTCCATCTCTTCAACTGATGTTGATGTCTCGTTGAGCTCTTCGGTCGCTTTTTCCACGGTCTTCAAGATGAGCTTGGAGTCGGCGCGCTCTGGCCACTCATACGCTGCCCAAGCGACTTGCGTGTCGCCAAGACACGACGCCGTCGTGAGGTAAAACCGTGATGACAGCATGATGGCACCGCACGTCATGGCAGCAACGCCGTCGCTACTTGACGAGTCATTGCCGTACAGGATGATCCGTCCGAGACCGAGAGTTTTAGGCTCTTGTGACACCACGTCTTCATCCCACCACATTACCGAGCTGTTCGTTGCCTGGTCGACAAACTTTCTCACACGCGATGGCGACCCAAGAGGCTGGAACGCTTGCGCGACTTGGCCGGCGGCGTTCGTGGTGCTGGCGCCCCACGCGAGAGCGAGCAGCGAGCCGCCCATGGTGAGGAACGATGTGTTGAAGGGCACGTACGCTTTTTGCAGCGGGTGTTTCGCCACTAGGTCCGACGTCTGGACGCACAGGGTTTCATTTGCTGCTGTTGGAGCGAGTGGCTGGCACGCCGAGCGGCTCACGATGGCGTTGAAGTCGAACGGCATTTCGATCGCCGGCGCGGATTCGTTCCCGTCCACGAAGTTCTTCTCACTAATCACGACAGTTCTCAGCATCTTGACGTCGACATTCTCACGAGGAAGCACAGACGTCACCGGCACCACGACCCTCTGCTCCCGTTCGTGGTCGAGCTCCACGACCACGAGCTGCTCGCTCGGCTGGACGCCGGGAAGCTGGTCGACAATGAGCCGCCGAATGGGAATGATCTGATCGCGGAAGTGTGCGTACTGGATCGACTGGAGACCGCGTATCCAGCTGGCGCGCGTGAGGAGGAACTGCGGTGCGATCCTCACGGCGAAGCCTCCGTCGCGCACTTGACGAGGATCCACGAACAGCTCCGCTTCTTCGCTGAGATAGGCCTTGTCTGGCGAGAGATCTCGTCGCCACAGAGCGACTGGCTGGCCGCCAATCACGACTGGCGCTTGGTCAGGAACAGGCTCTCCGACGGGGTCATACCAGTCTTCGTCACCGACTGATGCGTCTCCAGACGATGAAGAGGACGAGTCGACCAGAGTCTCCAGCCACACGTGGCCCTGGAGCGTATTGTCGATGAACTCGCGCGCATTCACGAGCAGCGACACGGCCGCGTGGCCGATCGCTGGCTCCGATGGGTCGTTCATG
Organism: Pythium apleroticum; assembly: GCA_023337875.1. Taxonomy (NCBI): domain Eukaryota; phylum Oomycota; class Peronosporomycetes; order Pythiales; family Pythiaceae; genus Pythium; species Pythium apleroticum. Next base: position 801 of record JAADXN010000667.1, on the reverse strand, counting down.
AGCCCACAGTTCACGGTCTCCGGAACAATACCAGAGACCGCGACGTGGCCGAGAGCCGAGCGTGTGACGAACCCGTTCTGCATCGCCAGTTCCGCGCAGAGCTGCCCACTTTTCCACTTCGCCTCCACACAAACCAGGCCACCGACGGGCTGGGAGTCGAACTCGGCGGCGCACGCCGTTCTGGATCGCCGGATCACTGCGTCGGTCTCCGCTACGCCCGAAAACACCGCGAGAATCTCGTCCTGGTCTTCTTCCTGGCTGCTGAGACGCTTGTCGCCCATTGTATCAAGCACGACGGGCGTCGTGGGGCTGGAAATGGGGTCTTGCCACCGCACGATCGCGAAATTATGGGCTGGAGTTGCGTCTCTGGACTGCGGGTGGATGGCGATGCTCGCGGGGTCCCGAATTCGCCAGTGAGGAAGTCCTGGCTCAGCCAAGTCGCCGACTTCGACCGCACTGCCTTCAGCTAGAGAGACTGCGACGCCGTAGACTGTGGTTGGGATGCTGTCGATGCAGGACGCCGTCAGTAACGCAGCAGTTGGGGCGATCAAGAGACCCACGCAGTCTCCATCACTCACGCGGCCTGCGAAAGCCGTGAGGTTCCTGGGCAGCACGACCCACGGCAGTCTGGTGGGCTGGATGGAGCCGTCGGCACTGCTGTTGCTGGGGATGGAGACGCCTTGGAATGCGCTGCAGAGCGAGGAGGACGCGGCGAGCGCCGTGACGAGAAGGTCGCGCCACTGATGGCGCATCGTGTAGAGTATCACTGGATGATTCCCAAGCGATTCTGGACAATGCTGG
>JAADXN010000666.1:0-17948 GCA_023337875.1 Pythium apleroticum | reverse complement strand
TACGGTCGACCCGAAATGACAGAGATATGCGAATGGCTTGCCAACGACATCAATCAATGGCTCGGCACTTCGCTGGATCCAGAGCTCCAGCACGACACCGCATACACAGCGGAGATCGACAGCTAACCGGACACTCGAGGGATGTTGTCATCAGCACGCCGTGATGAGTAGGTCCTCTCGGTGGTAGTCCACCCGAGCGGATGGCCTGCGCGCCATCCGTCGGCAGGGTTATACTAGTTCAGTCACTCTGTAACTAAATACACCTCATCATCATCATCAACAACTCCGCTGGAGATCAGCGTACCAACCTTCCAAATCCAGACGCGGTCAAGGCGTCCAACACGAGAAAGACATAGCCTGCTGCCTCGACTGTACCGTACCCATCGTTTTGAGAAACGTGAACACCTCCTTGAATTCTGGTGTGTGTTTTCGGTGCACGGGACTCATACTGGTACACCGGTACTGCAAATTACGAAGTGTAGCGAGAGCTGTATTATTCGGACGATTTCCTCTGTCTCCATCGTATTCTAGCTCGAGTACGCCCGGACCGTATCCTTGGGCGTACAGTATGCATAGCCGACCTGGCTTCAACCGAAATTCTGTGTTTGACTCAAACTTCATATAGTAATGTAGAAGAGTGACTATACCCGCAAAGGTAGACGTAGGATTCAGTGCTCTGTATCTTCCGACCAACTTACCATGAACCTCCCCAGTTTGGAAAGCATTCCTTATGTGTGAGTCCAGCCTAGGTGGTATCTATGAGGTGCCCGGCATGACTCTACGGAAACCATTCATCGACCCAGTGCTTGGAAGACGTGACTGCGCGCTCTATGGTCGCCACTCCGCTCTTCATTTCTTGTCTTGCTGTCTCCTTACCAAGTCCAAGACCAGCACACACCACCATTCAGACAATGAAGTTCTCCGCTCTCCAGCTCGCTGCTCTATGTGGACTCGTCGCCTACGTCGCAATGCCCGTCGAGTCCAAGATCAACAGCGGCATTATGGTATCTGTGCACGAGGGTTTCCCGAGCACGAATCGCATCGCTTAGTAAATCCCATCTCCGCATCGGTACGCGCAGAGCGGAGGAAACCGAGGAGACTCCGGAGCGGGCAGGCAACGACGCACCTGAGGAAGAAGAAGACCACACGCGTGGAGGGGAAGACGAAGATGCCCCAGGACGGGAGGCTGATGTGGAGGATGAAGAGGCCGACGAGGAGGCAGAGGAAGAGGAAGATCACCACGCCTCAGAGAGGGATGGCGAAGCAGAACCCGAGCCAGTCAATGAAGAAGGAATCTCTGAGCCGGCAGATGACGAAAGTAGTTGAGCAACGTGGACGACATTGATCTGGCCAACTCATCTCAGAATAATGACAATGGGAATCAAGATTGAACGCGGCATTACTGTGGTGCCTCGATAGCAAAGAGACGAATTGTTCATCGTGAGTCGTGATGCAAAACGACTCGGCGCTCTCAGGATCCATGGAGCTCAAGATTGTGGGACTCATCAAGGTTGGCCATGAGTCCTGAGCTCCTGGACGAAGAGCACTTGTTCTTTGTTGAGGAAGATTCTTCTGTGACAGCCTCTACGTTGACGACTGACGGACTATCATATCAGGACACTGGACAAGCACTCTTCTGTCCGAGACGTGGTAGCAACTTCCGTTAGCTTCCGTTACATCCCGTTCACGAGAGCCACTTTCTTAATATGGACCCTAGCCAAGGATCAAAGCCAAGCGGTCAGATCGCCCTGAATCACTGAAAGGGAGTTGAAAGAAGGCACAACTACATGCGAAAGAGCTGGTGTGAACTTGCCTTGTGCTGGTCGTGGATGTCCGTCTCCACAACTCCCAAATCTAGTCTACGGACTTTCAAACGACTGATGATCGCCCTACCAAGGCGAGGCATAAATGGCGTGGAAGAGATTGCAGGATAGCGAGAGCACACACCAACGAAGCCTCATTCTCGTTTCTTCCATCTCCGCCTCCAGCCTCCCTCGTCTTCTCACTCCTCTCCACTCCACTGTAACTTGAAGGTCTCTGCTATCCAGCTCGTCGCCCTGTTCGGTGTTGCCGCCCTTGTCGCTCAGTCCGTTGTCGCGGAGGTGATATCGACTGCATCGGTCCTGACAATGCGTGCGGATGGGAAGCGATCTACTCGTCGAACCAGAACGCGGCTAAGCGAGCCTGCGACACTGCACACGACAAGTGTGTTAACGACTGTGTCGCGAAGAAGGGCAAGGTGCCGTACGTGTACAAGGCAACGCCACACCCAGATGCCGCCAAGACGACGAAGCCGTCCAACACCAAGAAGCAGTCGAAGACTCAGAAGCCTGCTACGTCCAACTTGCGCTTCGAAAACCTCAACAACTAGAGCAATGTGTCTATGTAATCCCTATAAAATGAACCCCACACAAACGTTCAACAATAACATGTCGCTTTCGTCTGCTTGGTTTTGGTGGCCCAGCCCACCCACCCCCCTTACATGTTAATATTTCTTCATCCATCAACAATTGCTTATGGTAGCATTGACAGCGTGGCAACCACTTCCTCCAGAGCTGACTGACCTTTGCCAAACGGACAGCTGTATCATGAGGCGATGTCGCTTGCTGTCCATGAGGCTCATGAGCACCGGTTGTGGATTCGAATCACATACTTGCCAACGATTACTCATGTGGCACGTGCGAGTTCCAATGCCACCGTGGCAGCAATTGCCGACAGTCCGATGAATCGAGCAACTCCAAGCCTCAAGCGAGGCAGCGGAGATGAATTCACAATCCAATCTTCCGCCCACGACGCACCTTGGCCTCTTCTGCACCTCCATGAAGCTCCCGCTCACCACCATTGCTCTACTATTGGGATCGGCCGTCGCTGTGTCGAAGGTCGCGTCCAACGCCAAATGCGCGGGTTCTCCCGATGCTACGGCCAACACTCTGCCAATCTTCTTCTTCCATGGCTACGCTTCGTCCGCGTCTGTCGGCACCAATCTCGCTGCCAATCTGTCCACGGATGCGCGTCCATTCGTCTCCTTCCCCGAGTGTGAGAACGAGTGCTCGCAGACGGATCTTCGTCACCAAACGGCGCTGGCCATCGCCAAGATCCGTGCCACGACCACCAACGACTCACGCTTCGACCAGGGGTACGTCCTCATTGGACACTCGCAAGGCGGCGCGCTCGTGCGTTCGATCGTGGAGGAAATGGACGACCACAAAGTCCACACCGTTGTGAGTCTCGCGGGCAATCTGAACGGCCTCTTCTACGGCCCTCGAGACGTCGACTTCAGTGGTGCGCGCGCGTTCCGTGATATCCTGTCGCCCGTCATGGTGGGCCAGGAAGTCGGCAATTTCTCCGACTACACGGACGATGAAATCCGCAGTGGCAAGCTTACAGTGGAGTGGACCAAGCTGCAGATCGCGCGACCGGAGCTTCAGGACTCGCGTTCCAGCTTCCAGCTCTTCCGAAACCCTGTGCGGTCGCTCTGGGCGTCGTACGGTACCTTCTTCCCCATCATCGACAACATCGCGTCCCAGTCCGCAAACGTATCGGCGGTGGCCGAGCAAGCACGACGCAAGAAGAACTTCCTCAAGATTCAAGCCTTCCACGCCTTCTCTTCGCCAAGTGATGGAGTGCTGACACCGTGGGAGACTGGCATCCTCGGTCACTACGAAGATGTCGACAGCGTGGACGCACTTGCCAGTGGGTTCTCGAGCCTCACGATGCTAGACATGACCAAGACGTACGTGTATACTGAGGACACGTACGGTCTCCGCACGCTGGACAAGCGCGGTGGTGTCTTCCTTCACAACGTCGACGGGGTGAGCCACGAGTGCTGGCTCCAGGACGACACGCGTGTGTTCACGACCGAAGAATGCAAGTTCCAGGACGTGTTTGAGCAGGCTTTGTACCCAGTCCTCGGCCCGATCTCGGCCTGATACCAAGCGCATGAAGTGGCCCCTGTGCCCGCTACTAGTTTTGGTTTGGTGGGTCATCCTTACCAACTCCCATCAATGTGAATGCTTCATTGGGCGTCAGGACTTCCAATGTTTATGCAGTAGTAGAAGCACGGCACCGTTGCGTGTCATTCCCATCGCGCCGACTACAGAACTCATGCCTAATGAGTTTGCAGTTCCTCGCCGGGGACAACAGCCGATACAGCGTCCTACACGACACTAGTCAGCAACCCATCACGAACGTGTGTGCGCTGAACGCTCTCTGATAGATCCAGTCGCTTGTTGGCTTCGATGAGCTGCAGTACAAACAAGCTTACCTCGTAATACAGTACAGTACCTGCCAGTGTCCAGCTACAGTGTACGTACTGCATTGGTGGGTGAAGTAGAGACGGGATTCAGCCGTCTGGATCTCCGCAATTACGACGGTCTCATCTGGCAGTGCGAACTTGACGGTCCATCGTCCTCTTGGCGACCTACTGTACATAGAAAGGCCAACACTCCGATGAGTCTAGCCTGACGAACACGACTCAGCGCCACATCATGGATGTCATTGAGGATATCCGTACCAGCACACCCACTACCACAATGTCGTGAGAAGGAGTTCGAATATGAAGACGACATCGTAGGGGCAGGCGCGCTTGAGCCATGTCCTCTGGACCCCGATCGACCTCCAGGTCGTATTTCATTCTTGATCTCGCCTTCCCGACTCCAAGTCCCCACCTCCAAGCTTCTACAATCCATCAACAATGAAGTTCTCCGCCCTCCAGCTTGTCGCCCTGTGCGGACTCGTCGCCTTTGCCGCGCAGCCTGTCGTTTCCCAGCCTCAAAACGGCAACCTCGCTCGGTTCGCGGTCGAGCCTGCCAAGCGCCACCTTCGCTCCGCGAAGAACGACGACGAGGGCTACGACTCGCCGGACGAAGACGCATTCGGGGATGGAAATGACCACGCGGACGGCGACGAAGGAGCTGATATGGGACAATGGTCCGAGGGTATGGGCGGCGGCGATTCTGAAGGACACAACGACGACTGGTCCATGGGTGGCAAGGATGAAGGAACGCCTGAAGGCAACGACGAAGAAGGAACCGGCGGCGTGGGTATGAACGAGGGCGGAGAGGGTGACTGGTCGAAGGACACGAACGAGGGAGAGGATGACCACGGGCCGGAAGGCATGGAAAATGATGGTGAGGGTGGTCCATCGGACGAAGACGCGTCCGAGCCAATGCAGGACGAGGGCAACTAAAGACTCTCCTTCACTGAGCAACGTGAGTTTTGAAGCAACCGTCGCAGAAAACACAGTAAACAGTCAGTCATGCGTTTACGTTAACGTGTCTTTTTGTATAATTCAGTGTGGTGCTTTGTGAATGGGGTTCATCAGTCTGCAAGGGCGATACCACCGGAAAGAATGTGCGATTAAGATCAGGGTGAACGCGCCTTATGACTCGTACACCTGCTCTTCAACTGTGACCGGGCTTCTCGTTGACTCGTTAGTTCGACTGTGGTGAGAGCAGCGGATACAGCGTCTTGTCGTACACTGGACGGAACTTGCACTCCTCCGTGGCGCCGAACGGCACCGAGTCGATGACCCAGCACGAGTGGCCCACATTCTCGACGACATGGAGGAAGAGCCCACCGCGTTTGTCGAGCGTGCGCAGTCCGTACGTGTCCTTCTTGTACTCGTCCGTCTCGACCACCGGGAGGACCTTGAGCTGACTGTAGCTTTTCTCCAGCTCGTCCATACTACTCAGGTCGTTGTATTGGCCGAGGATTGATGACTGCCACGGCGAAATGACTTCATCGCGTGGCGAGGCGAAGAAGTGTGCAGCCTTGAGCTTGAGGAAGTTCCGCTTGCGACGCAGTTGATCCCAGAACACACTCGTATTGACCAGCGTCTGGAGGTTATTGATCACCGCAAAGAACGTGTTGTAAGTGATCCAGAGGCTCTTGGCTGGTGAGCGGTTGAGCTGGTATCCGGAACCCTGCGCCTGGAGCTCCGGATGAGCGACATGGAGCTTGATCAAGTCGATCTGCATCTTGCCATTGCGGATTTCATCGTCCGTGTAGTTGGAGAAGTCGAGGAGCTTGGGGTCGACCATGATGGGAGAAAACAAGTCACGGAAGATCGTGCCTGGGATGAAGTCGGACGCCTGCGGGCCGTAGAAGATGCCGTTCACGGCACCCGCGAGGCTGATGAACGTGTGGACTCTGTGGTCGTCCATCATTTCAATCACCGACCGCGCTAGCGCACCGCCCTGCGAGTGGCCGATGAAGATGTACCCCTTGTCAAAACGCGAATCGTTGGCGGTGATGGAGCGGATCTGGTCGATCGCGAGGCTGGTCTGCACTCGCAAGTCTTGCAGCGAACAGGCATTCTGACAGAACGTGAGTGCAATGAATGGACGCGCTTCGGTCGAGAGGTTCTGCTGCAGATTGAACGCAATCTGGGCATTCGAGGTCACACCGTGGAAGAAGAAGATCGGCAGCGTGTGGGTCGAGACAGGCGACGTTGTTTGGACTGGCGAAGCCAGCACCGTCGCTATGGAGGCGAACACGGCCAGCACGAGGGTGAAAAGGCGATGCATTGTCTTTTCAAATGGAGACACTGACGAAGAGTAGCGAGGGCACCGGAAATTCGAGAGTGAGCAAAGTGCAAGCAGCGGAAGTTGGTACGGGGATAGTCCTCTCCAGAATACAGATGCAGATTACGCCACTGAAGTTGTCGCCTCAGCATTCTCACTGCAAGTTGGCGGTAAGCGGTCAGCTTTCAGAGCTGGATGTTGGGCGAGACTCGGTGGGAAAGACGGAAGGCTATGGCCGCGTTCTCAGTTCTCTGTCTCTCCAGTGGATGAGTGTTCAACGTTTTGGTGGATGCACGAACTTGAAGTTGACCTGATACCGTGCCAAATCACGGTATCTTTTTGTTCTCCATAACCAAATCACCCCGTTCAAAACAATTGAACTGTAGCTCCCGCTGAGATCTTCAACATTGGCGAGGCTAGTCAAGCCAGACGAGTCCTCACTTCCCCCTTGTACGTACCAGCATTGCTGTCGTTTAACGCAATTACGATAGTTTTTTTTTTCTTCTGAAAACGATCCTAGACCTTGGACACTGTTCTCAATAACAGCCTAGTCAGACGAGATGCAGCCCTGTGGTGGAACCGGCTTCGCAACCGGCGAGAGCAGCGGGTACAGCGTCTTCTCGTAGACTGGGCGGAACTTGCACTCTTCGGTGCGGCCGTGGGGGATGACATCGCGGACCCAGCAGCTGTGGCCGACCTTCTCGACCACGTGGAGGAACAGACCGCCACGCTGGTCCAGCGTCTTGAGGCCGTACGTGTCCTGCTTGAACTCGACGGTCTCCGTGTATGGAAGCATCGTGAGGTTGCGGAAGTTCTTCTCCAGCTCTTCGACACTCGAGACTTCCGTGTAGTGGCCCAGGATCAACGACTGCCATGGCGAGATGGTCTCATCATACGGCGAGGCGAAGAAGTGGGCCGCCTGCAGCTTGAGGAAGTTGCTCTTGCGGCGAGCCTGCTCCTTCGCGACGTCGGCTTCGGTCGCCGGAAGCAGGTTGTTGATGCGGGGAAGGAATTTGTTGGTCGCGAGCCAACCACTGCGGAACGGCGAGCGGTTCATGTTGCTGCCGGAGCTCTTGTCCTGGAGCTCGGGGTGCGCCAGGTCGACCTTGAGAGAGTCCACTTGGTATCTGCCGCTGTACAAGTCGGACTCGTTGTACTTCGAGTAGTCAAACAGCGTTTTGTCGCCGAGCGCCGGTGCAAATACAGTCAAATAGACCTTGGCGGCGGCAAAGTCCGTGTCCTGCGGACCGTAGAAGAGACCGTTAACTGCTCCGGCGATGCTGATGAATGTGTGGACTTTGTGGTCGTCCATGTCTTCGATCACTGACCGAGCGATCGCACCACCCTGCGAGTGGCCGATGAACACGTAGCCGTTGTCAAAGCGCCTGTCAGTGGCCGTGATGCTGCGGATCTGGTCGATGGCGAGCTTGGTCTGGTCGTTCAGCGGACGCGACGAGCACGCCTTCTCGCAGAACGTGAGCGGCACGAATGGACGCGCGTCCGTGGACAGGTTCTGCTTAAGGTTGACGGCGATCTCGGCGCTGGCCGTCACGCCGTGGAAGAAGAACACCGGCAGTGTGTGGGTCGAGTCCGTGGACGACCACGCGCTGGTCGGCGTGGCAAACAACGCGGACGCCACGCCGAGCAGAACCGAAGCCTTGGACAGGAGAGACACCATAGCGGAGACCGTGTAGTTGGGAGATGTCGCTGCTCGACGGCAGATTGGCGAATGAGCTGGTCAGCGAGTCTCGACTAACGCTTAGCCGAACGGGTGGCTCGTGGTGGCTCCTGGTCTGCTGATGCCTGACGAAGCTCCATCACAGAGCCGCGAATCTTGAGACCATGACGCGTAGAATCTTTTCTGTGTTGACAGCGCGTCCACCTGCATCCTGCTGCTGAGGAGTCCTCAGAAGAGTGCCCTGGCCGAATCTTCCTGCAGGTCAGTACAGACGGCCGCATGGTGCGTCCGTGGCGTTGGATTGGCGCGAATCTGGGTGTTGTCGCGTTGTTCCAATGTGTTCACGGGACGGGTTTTGTTTAGCGAACTTCAATGTAGCCATGTCCAAATGTGATTACGCTCCCCAGCAGCACATCATGAACTTCCACACAACTGTATTATGGTCCCACGCTGGAGTCTACGGCACTCAAGGTAGACAGCGCTATCAGTCCGAGGACCAGCAGCCACCACGAGGCGGTTCGACAGGTTCCTCCGGCTTTAAAAGCGGGTACAGCAGCTTCTCGTAGACTGGCAGGAACTTGCACTCGACGGTGGAGCCGAATGGGATGGCGTCGGCGACCCAGCACGCGTGGGCCACGTTGTCCTCGGCGTGGAGAAAGACGCCGCCACGCTCGTCCAGCGTCTTGAGTCCGTACGTGTCCAGCTTGTACTCGTCGGTCTCCTTCATTGACTGCAGCTTCAAGTCGCGAAAGGTCTTCTCCAGTTCCTCCAGGCTGCCGACGTCGTTGTACTTCCCCAAGAGCGCCGACTGCCACGGCGAGATGGTCTCATCAAACGACGAGCCGAAGAAGTACGCGGCCTTGAGCTTCAGGAAATTGGCCTTGCGGCGGGCCTGGGCGTCGGCAACCGTGAGGAGGTTGTTGTACTTCGGGTAGAACTTGTTGTACTTGAGCCACTCGCTCTTGTACGGCGAACGGGCCAAGTTGTATCCAGAGCCCGCGTCCTGGAGCTCCGGGTGCGCGATATCAACCTTGATCGATGCGATTTGCACCTTGCCGGTGTACAGATCGTCGTCGGTGAACTGGGTGAAGTTGATGTACCGTGGGTCGGTCAGCACGGGGGCGAAGTACTTGATATACAGCTGACCAGCCTTGTAGTCCGAAGCTTGTGGGCCGTAGAAGATGCCGTTATTCGCACCCGCAAGGCTGATGAACGAGTGGACCTTGTGGTCGTCCATCTCTTCAATCACAGCGCGTGCGATCGCCGCGCCCTGCGAGTGGGCGATGAAGAGATATCCCTTGTCGAAGCGCTTGTCAGAGGCCGTGATGTTGCGGATCTGCGCGATCGCCAGCGGGATTTGATTGGCCAGCGCCTGGATCGAGCACGCGGACTGACAGAACGTCAGCGGAATCACGGGGCGAGCGTCCGTCGAGAGGTTCTTCTGGAAGTTGTAGCCGCTCGTCGCGCTGGCCGTGATACCGTGGAAGAAGAACGCCGGCAGCGTGTGCGTCGACTCGACGGCAGCACTCGCAGTGGCGCAAGCCGCCCAGACGAGAAGCGTCGCCGCGCGGTAAATCGAGACTCCCATCGTAGACTTGGAAGGATGGCTGGGGTCGACCGAGCCTGGCAAATCGAAAAATGAGGAATTGGAACGCTGACGTTCGGGGGACGGTCTCACTTGGCCATTGTCTGAACACAGTTTGGGTGTACATCCCCACGCCAAGGCATCAAGTACTGTCCGATGAAATGGAGATCGTGAACGTTGCTGCATCCATTACGGCGAGCCGTTCTGTCCGGTGCTTCAACCAGCGTGCGGCTGTGAGTCACATTGCACTTCAGTATGTATGAGACGCGAGCGTCCAGCTTCAACCGGCAGCATCTCCGTTTACTAAACTGTTTGGCAGGATCAGGTTTTCCAGTTTGACAACGTTTCGCTTCGGTGGATCAGACTGACGGTTTGGATCCCATGGATCCCAGTGGCACGATTGTCATCATCATGGTCATGGCCACCAAAATTCCACAACGGGTTTGGTGGATATTACTTTTTGAAGTATACTTGATTACATAGTTCACGTAGCAATGATATTCTCTATTATTGGAAATCCGCTACATCAGGAAATAGGAAATGTTGCGATTTGAAAGGTTCCGATGAAGACGCTCCATGTTGATCTGAGACGGAACCACCTCCCCTCTGCCACCGTCAGAGTCTCACTGAGTTGTGGCCTCCGAATCAAAATGCACATGGTGGCCCAGGCTTGAAAAGACAGCAGCAACGGTCCTCGTACAACCTCAAATTTGGCTTTGTTTTGACTCTTGGTGCCTCCAGCCCTGAACTTGATTGTACTGTAGGAGTGTCTGCTTCATCTTCCGGTGCGCCAGACTGGCGCCGCAACTGGCGATTACAGGACGAGGATGCGCCGAAGCCAAATAAAGAACGACACGAGTCATGTCATACAGTACCTGCGTGGGGCATCTCGCCGAGACTCTCGGCGGTCAAAGACTTTGACCTTTGTGAAAAATATTTTCTCTGAGACGATATTTTTCACAAAGTTCTGGTTTTGCTCTACACCAAAGCTAGGACGGTGTCGTCTCTATGGTGTGTGCCCTCAGGGCACGGTGACTTAGTCGGAGTAGCAACCGTCGCGTGGCGGCACAGTCTCTGTCTTGAGCAGCGGGTAGAGAAGCTTTTCGTACACAGGGAGGAACTTGCACTCGACGTTGGATCCCGCTGGGGTCGAGTTCGCGATCCAGCACGAGTGGCTCACGTTGTCCTCGGCGTGCAGGAAGATGCCGCCGCGTTCGTCCAGCGTCTTGAGTCCGTACGTGTCCTGCTTGTACTCGAACGTCTCCTTCATCGGCTGGATCTTGAGGTCGCGGAAGCCCTTCTCCAGCGCATCAATCGTCGGCAGTTCGTTGTACTGGCTCAGCAGCGACTGCTGCCACGGCGACACCGTGCGGTCGTACGACGAGCCGAAGAAGTACGCGGCCTTGAGCTTGAGGAAGTTGGCCTTGCGACGAGCCTGGGCCTTGGCGACCGCAGCGTCTGTGGCAGGCTGGCGGTTGTTGATCACGGCAAAGAACTTGTTGTACTTGACGTACTCGCTCTGGACTGGCGACCACGCCAGGTTATAGCCAGAGCTCACATCCTGGAGCTCCGGGTGGGTGATATCCACCTTAATCGACGCGACCTGGACCTTGCCGGTGTACAAGTCGTTGTCGGTGAACTGGGTGAAGTTGATGTACCGTGGGTCGGTCAAGATAGGCGCGTAGACCCTGATGTAGTAGAGACCCGCGGCGTAGTCCGAGTCCTGCGGGCCGTAGAAGATGCCGTTGACAGCGCCAGCCAGACTGATGAACGAGTGGACCTTGTGGTCGTCCATCTCCTCGATCACAGCACGAGCAATCGCAGCGCCCTGCGAGTGGCCGATGAAGATGTAGCCCTTGTCGAAGCGCTTGTCATTGGCGGTGATGTTGCGGATCTGGGCGATCGCCAGCGACGTCTGCGTGTTGAGGTTCTGCAGCGTGCAGAGGTTCTCGCAGAAATTGAGCAGCACAACTGGACGCGCGTCGGTCGAGAGGTTCTTCTGGAAATTGATGCCGTCCTTGGAGTTGCCGTTGATGCCGTGGAAGTAGAACGCCGGCAGCGTGTGGGTCTCCTGAGCGGCGGACGACAGGCTCGCGCTCAAGCACGCCGTCCACGCTAGGAGAATGGCCGCACGGTAGAGAGAGACGGCCATCGTGGGCTGTGGGAATTCGAGGAATGAGAAGAAGAGGTCGACAGTCCGGCGTGAAGGATGGATGGCCAATGGTCTCACATCCGCTTGAGTCAAGCCTTGACTGCGAGTACTGTACTGTACAGGTAGCAATCAAAACTGGACTCACGCACCCATTACCTATGATGGAAGATGATGCTTTTGGGTAAACTCCAGAGAGTATGGCGCAAAATCCATTGACGCTGCGGATCCCAAGACAATCACTGATTGTCAATCAGCGTTCGGTGACGGATGGGACTGTGTGGCGTGGATGTCGTCACAGCTTGGGATTCGTGCATTTCGAAGCACTCACTTCGTTTCAACTTCGAAGTATTTCGTTGACGCGGATCTTCAACCCTCTTCTTTAGTTTAGCAAAGAGATCAGAGTTTTAGTGTCCGCTTTACATTGACTATCTCGATAAACATCCTCTGTTTTGGTGAAAAATTGGTTTGTCAAAAATGGATAGGCCCACCTCGCTTGCACTGGAAAGAAAGAAGCTTGAAGTGAACTTCAAAAAGTGATTTGCCCCCGCCAACTGTTTGGGTTTCTGAACCTTCAAGCAAGACGATGAGGTGATGGACTCACTTGAAGCTGGAAGTTCGATTCTGTTCAAATCAAAGACAAAAGCAAGGAACGAAATGGTCCATTTCGTTCCTTGCTTTTGTCTTTGATTTGCGATCAAGCTTCATTTCATAAATTCCATCCTCCAGTCTCAATTGGCAAGAGCTTTGTGGGCGGTGTGTTCCACTGGTGGTGGACGTACTGGGCTACATTCGCTCATGGCTTCTTCTAATCCGAGGACGGGCAGCCATTGCGTGGCGGCGTGGGAGTCGCTGGCGTCTCGGGCGAGAGCAACGGGTACAGCGTCTTCTCGAACACGGGGCGGAACTTGCATTCCTCTGTGCCTCCGAATGGCACGGCGTCCAGCAGCCAGCAGCGGTGGCTCACGTTCTCCACGGTGCGCAGGAACAACGCGCCGCGCTGGTCGAGCGTCTTGAGTCCGTACGTGTCTTGCTTGTACTCGTCGGTCTCCGTCATCGGAATGATCTTGAGGCTGCGGAAGTTCTTCTCGAGGTCTTCAATGCTGTTGACGTCGTTGTACTGGCCCAGAATCGCCGTCTGCCATGGTGAGATCGTATCATCCTGTGGCGAGCCGAAGAAGTACGCGGCCTTGAGCTTCAGGAAGTTGGCCTTGCGCCGAGCCTGGTCAGCTGCCGGAGACGCGAGGTTGTTCAGCACGGGCAGCACCTTGTTGTACTGGAGCCACGCGCTCTTGTACGGCGACCGCGTGAGCTGCGCACCCGAATTGTTGTCCTGGTACTCGGGGTGCGCGATGTCGGTCTTCACAACGTCGACCTGGAGCTTCCCACTGGTCACGTCGTCGAGCGAGTACATCGAGTAGTTGATGACCTTGGGGTCCGACAGAACGGGAGCGAAAACCTTGAGAAAGAACTGCGCTGCGACGAGATCCGACGCCTGCGGCCCGTAGAACTGGCCGTTCTGGGCGCCCGCCACACTGATCAGCGTGTGCACTTTGTGGTCGTCCATCTCTTCAATGACCGCGCGAGCGATCGCACCGCCCTGCGAGTGGCCGACGAACACGTAGCCACGGTCAAAGCGGCTGTCGCTCGCGGTGATGTTGCGGATCTGCGCGATCGCGAGCTTGGTCTGCACGCGGAAGTCCTGCACGGAGCACAGATCCTGGCAGAACGTGAGCGGGATGAACGGACGCGCGTCGGTCGAGAGGTTCTGCTGCAGATTGGCAGCGATCTTGGCGTTCGCGGTGACGCCGTGGAAGAAGAACGCAGGCAGCGTGTGGGTCGAGTCCTCAGCGGAGGTGACGCCCGCGAGGCACGCAGCGGCGGCGACCAGGAGCAGCGGGAGGCGGCCGAACATTTTCACTACTGTCGTCTCGCGCGTACGGACGTGTCGCGTGCGTGGCAAAAGAGCGAGTGATTCAGAGTGTGAACGCGCCGTCGCGCCTGGCGCTTGATTCCCGCATCGGATCGGACCGAGTTCGACTCGAAATCATTCGCTGTCTGGTCCAGACAGACTCTGGACGGAGGAGTGAGATTTGGCTCTGGATCTCTGATGACGAGGACGGTATCCGCTATCGAAAATGACTGATATACGGTTTTATACAGTGAACTGGTAATTGCTCAAACCGTCGGACGACTTGCAAGTCCAACTCAACATTCACTTATAGAGGTACGTGGGTCAGGTCCCACTGTCGATGTGACCGAAACTTCAGAGGTCGAGGTGAAGACGCCACACGCCATTGATTGTGAACCCTCGCGAAGCAATACTAACTACTTCAGTATGTTATAGGGAGCGTGTTGGGTGGAGGGCGACTGGCGACTGGCGCTCAGATCGTCCGCCTCAATGGGAAGCTAGGCAGCCACGAAGCTACAGGAGGTTTGCCAGGCTTCGAGGCAGAAGACTCGCGCATGGATCCATCAACATCTATATTGGAAAAGCATATCTGACTCACTACTGCCCACGACGTCGCCTTCACATGGACTCGTGGCGCCATAAACCCTCTCTACGCGTGCTGGAGGCGTCCCTCCTTCCCAGGAGCGGAAACCGTCGACAGCGGCGCCAGGAGTGGGTACAAGTGCTTCTCAAAGATCGGCTGGAACTCGCACGGCAGCTTGGCCCCCACTGGCGTCGCATCCATGATCCAGCAGCGGTGGCCGACGCCTGGCACCTCGTACAGGTGGAGACCTCCACGCTTCTCCAGCGTACGGAGGCCGTACGTGTCCTGCTTGTACTCCTGCGTCGACGCCATCGGGACGATCTTGAGGTTCAGATAGTTCTTTTCCAGTGTTTCCATGCTGTCGACGTCTTCGTACTTGCCCAGCACAGACGACTGCCACGGCGCAATGACGTCGTCGGATGGCGAGCCAAAAAAGTGGGCGGTCTTGAGCTTGAGGAAGTTGCGCTTGCGACGCTGGCAGGTTTTGGTCGGCACGAGGCCGTTGTAAGGCACGATGAACTTGTTCACGCGGATCCAGTCTGCAGTGACAGGAGAACGCGACATGCTCGCGACAGAGAGCTTATCCTGGAGCGATGGCTGGCTGATCAGAAACTTGGTGAAGTCGATCGTGATCTTCCCGCTCACGACGTCGGCGTCGGAGTAGTTGCTGAAGTTGAACAGAGTGGCCGGGAGCAGCTTCGGCGCAAGGATCTTGAGGTAGACTTGGGCGGGGATCCGGTCAGTGGGCTGCGGTCCGTAGAACATGCCGTTCTGCGGGCCAGCCAAGCTGATGAGCGTGTGGACGTTGTGGTCATCCATTTCTTCGACCACGGCCCGTGCCAAGGACGCTCCCTGCGAGTGGCCGATGAAAACGTAGCCTTTGGCGAAGCGAGTGTCGTTCTGTGTGATGGAACGGATCTGGTTGATGGCCATCGTCACTTGTGTCGGCATGTCTCGCCCGGAGCATTCGTTCTCGCAAAAGCTCAGCGAAACAAACGGACGCGTGGAGGTCGACAGGTTCTTCTCGAGGAAGTAGCCGGACGTGCGGTTCGCAGTGGCGCCGTGGAAGAACAGAATCGGTAGCGTGTGTGAAGAGATCTCGGTGGAAGCAACGAAGGAAACGATGGCTGCAGCAGCCAGGCTGAGCATCAGCGCAATGCTGCGTAGGTGGAGCTGTGGGGTGCTTGGCATGATCGTTGCTGATTCAGAAATGGTCTTGGATAGCACCGAGGCCCCGCTGCATCTCGCTAGCCGTGGCAACCGTGGTGAGGCAGCCCCCTGTGGCCTTTCAGCAGTTGGGATCTCAGCCGCCTGACCATCTCTTCCGCTCGCGGTATAGAGATGAGATCTTTACGCTTGGGTTCTTCGGCATTCAAACTGAGCCACAACAACTTCTCAACCAGTTGACAACTGGTACGTGGCAGCTGATGATAGTCGGCTAGTCTGAATGGCCAGCATCTCCAGCGACCAGGTCCCCACGCCAAGTGGAACATGCATATGACACAAAATACCGGCTGAGATCGCCTTTTCATGGCCGTCTTCCCAACACAAGTGTGTGCCTTTCGAGTCCTAGCCTTCGACATTGGAGGGCTGGACGATAAGTGACCGTCACGTGCCTTTCTGCTTTACGGCGATTCCAGCGGGAGCTAGCTGAAGCCGAAAGTGTTCTGACGATGGATGGCGAGAGAATTCGTTTTCGTATTGTAAATACTCACTTTACATTTACTGACAAGAACCACGGCACAAGTGCAGACTTCCTCCTCAGTTGTACTGGCGGAAGTCTGGCTTAAGAGGGGGGATTGCGGACGCCAGTGGCGCAAGCAGTGGGAACAGGTGCTTCTCAAACACAGTCTGGAACGTACATGCGATGGCATCCGTCGGCTTCGCGTCAAGGATCCAGCAGCGGTGGCTCACTCCCGCGGCCTCATGGAGGAACAATCCTCTGCGTTCCTTCAGCGTTCGGAGGCCGTAGGTGTCCTCCTTAAACTCTTCGGTATCGGCCGTTGCGACGATCTTGAGCTTGGCGTAGTCTTTCTCGAGCGCGGTGATTGTATCGACGTCCTCGTACTTGCCGAGCAGCGCAGTCTGCCAGGGTGAGATCACGTCGTCTGCTGGAGAGCCAAAGAAGTGGGCGGCTTCGAGCTTGAGGAAGTTGCGCTTGCGTCGCGCGCCGTCCTTCTCAGTAGCGTTGGCTGGAAGAAGGCCGTTGTACAGTGGCAGGAAGGTGTTCACACGTCTCCATTCCCGCGCTACAGGAGACCGAACCAGGTTGGCGACCGAGATCTTCGTCTGAAGTGCTGGTTGTGCTGTGAGCAGCTTGGCGAAATCGACCACGATCTTACCGCTCGTGACTTCGGCGTCGGAGTAGTTGGTGAAGTTGAAGACAGTGGTTGGGAGCACCTTGGGTCCGAGCGACCTGAGCAGGGCCACTATCGCTGGCCTGCGGGCCGTAGAAGATGCCGTTTTGTGCGCCTGCGAGGCTGATGAATGTGTGAGTCTTGTGGTCATCCATCTCTTCTATGACAGCCCGCGCTAACACACCGCCTTGGGAGTGGCCGATGACGATGTATCCGTTGTCGAACCGAGTGTCGTTGGACGTGATTGAGCGGATCTGGTCAATCGCCTTGGTCACCTGCGTGGGCAGATCACGGGCAGAGCACTCGTTCTCACAGAAGGTGAGTGCGACGAATGGGCGAGCTTCGGTCGATAGGTTCTGCTGGAGCAAGGTGCCATCCTGAGCTGAGCCCGTGACACCGTGGAAGAAGAGAATCGGCAGCGAGTGAGCGGAGATGTCGACTGTTGCAGCGACTGAAGCAATGGACGCGACGACGAGACAGAGCAGGAGCAGGAAGCTGCGGTGATGAACGGGGGAGGAGGCTGCCATGGTGGATGCCAATTCGGAAGTGGAGCCAAGATATCATTGTCGATTTGGACGCAAGCGTAGCGTGACGTAGCGCAAATGATCCGGCCGACGTGCAGCATTGACAGTCGGCAGCTGGCAGGTCAGCTGTGTGAAGAACTCTTCGCTGTGACTTGACTGGAGTCGAGCCAGTCCAGAAAGGATGACCAGGTTGTTGAACAGACGGCTGTGTACGGCTCTTCAAGATCCGTTCAAGGCAACTGAGCCACGCGTTGATTGGTTGGATTCTGATCGCACGACTTTGAGATCCACCTTTTCGGGTAGAATGAGCCTGCACAAGGACGCGTCCTACAGGCCACTGGAGTCTCCACACGACGAAGAATGATATGTCTAATCTACAGTGTACGTTTGTCCACTCATCAATTCTTACCTCGACGACGTATTCTATCTGTACATCGAAACATCGTGCGACGTCTAATTCTGCTGTCGAACATTCTGTTCAGCTGGACTCGGCTTGGGTAGAGTCTAATACAGGTCACCGCCAGGTCGGGTCTTGTGTGGAGGTCATGAGACCTACCCACGACCTAGGCAGAAAAAAGTCCAAGACCTATCCACATAATTTTCCCACACGGGTCTCACTCCGATGGACTTCGACGT
>JAADXN010000665.1:0-17959 GCA_023337875.1 Pythium apleroticum | reverse complement strand
TGGCCAGGCATGGTGCCGTCTAATCATGGCGGACTGAAGCTGCAGCTTCAAGTCCGTAAGCCAATCACCGACGAGCTCCAGCTGCGGCTGCCAGCTCGCCGGTGTCATTGACACACAGGAACACTAGAACCACTTCAGATTTTTTATTTTTTAAAATAAAAAATCGAATGAATTTCTTATTATTTTAAAAATACCTCCACCACCCAAAAATATTTAAAAAATATAAAATCGAATGAATTTCTATCACCTTCGTATTCGCTGCCAGTGGCAGTAGTCGGGCTCCTCCCAGCTCGTCCAGTCAACTCATCTCTGAAAAAATCTCTGCAGGATTTTTTTTCACATGTTTCGTGACATGAACCCACATTTTTGACGTGGGTAACAAATTCAGATGCCACGCTCATTCTGTAATTGCTGCCATGAAGTGCGAGTGCTTCATCGTGGAAGGCGTGGTCCCGGATCTCATCTCGTCGCCTCGCGTCGTCGAGCTCCTCATCTACGATGACGGTACGCTGTGCGGGTCTGTGCTCGACATGAGAGGCGAAGCAGAGAAGTTCATGCTGCTGCACGGCGCAGCAACGAGAGATGGAAGCGTGTACAACGTGCGATTCCAGCTCGTGAGAGGGATGTGGGCTCTGTATGGAGTCGGCCGTGTTGCCGACGTTGAGGGCACGCTCTCGAGCCAGTCGGGTTTCGCCGGCCGATGGAGTAAACGAGGCGCCCTTCTCCCGACCCAGCATCCCTTTCATCTTCCAGTGCTACCACGAAGATCAGATGAACGACTCTCCGTCACGCAGACAGTCAAACCACTCAACCCGATGGCGCCAGGCGTCTACACACTCAAGGGAGCGGCACTCGGCGACAATGGGTTCCTCTATCCGGCGACGTGGAGATTGCAACTACGGGAAGACGGCGTCTTGAAAGGCACATCAAGCGAAGAAGATACGGTTTGCCGTTTGGAGGGCTCGTGGAGCTCCACGGGCGTCCTCATCACATACCACGGGGCAGACAACAAGGACTACGTCTACGAAGGGAACGCCTCGACTGCGGCCTTGCGCGGCCAGTGGAGATACCGCTTCAGCGATAACTCGGCAGCGCGTGGCACATTCGACTTTGGCTTCGAGGTCGTGCGGCTGCTTGCATGGAGCCACAGCAACCACAAGCACTTCCCCAAGGCTTTTCGAGAGGTTGTGTGGCTCTGCCTGCTGTCGTCCACTCGACCGAGCGAGGCATCGGACTCAGTATCAAGAATCCCCAGCCATTTGTGGAGTGAAGTGTTCTCGTACTGCGCGTCCGACTGGTTCCCAGAGCCCAAGAGCGCGTCCACGCTCTCATCCACGCTCACGGAGGCAGTAGGCGGTCTCACGAAGATGCTGGTGAAAGCTTTCAGGTAGCTGGCCATTATGCTTACTTTTGTAATTATCCTTCTCTGCATGTATACTTTAAGTATTGATATCTATTTGTTGTCTACATATCGAGTGCTTTGTTTGATAACATTATCTAAAGGTAATATTGGATATCTATAGGTCTATTTATGTCATTTAGGAGAATTTCAAATTTTGAATGTTTCTCGCGCGGCAATTCCCAACCCACACAACCCGATCATCTTCGAGCCAAAGTCGACCTCCACAAGATGCCGACGGAGCGAGATACCGACGCGTCTGTAGGCGTCGCGGGCGTTGTCTCCTCTGCATCTATTCCCGTAGGCGGTAAATGGGGCGAGCGCGCATCCGTGGACCCGTTCGCGGCGTCTGTAGGCTCGGTAGAAGATGAGGAATCCGCCCTCGAAGAAGGCAAGGAGAACCAGGCCCCCGTGACGACTATGGCGGCTGCGCGCACGCCCACAGTGATCCACAAGCACATCCAGAGCAAGAGCGCGGCCCGGCCGCCGCCCGCGTCGCTGGGCAAGCGTCCGCGCGGTCCGTCGCCCACGCGGTCGCCCCTCGCGGCGTTCAAAATGGCTCGCGTTTCCACGGGCAGCACGGACGACGACGACGCGAGCACGCAGCGTACGCTGTTCGGAGACGACCACAAGCGAGCGATTCTGTCCGTGACGGACGTGGTGACGGTGCCCGAGCTCGCGTTTGGCGCCGTGGCGGTCGGCCAGCGCAAGGCGCTGGTGCTCACGCTCACGAACCCGAGCCAAGTGGGCAACGCGCGCGTGAAGTACGACGGCTACGTGATGACGAGCGCGACGCGAGAGAACATGCCGAAGCAGACGCTGGACGTGCGGTTTAAGTGCGATCTGCACGTGTGCACGGTGCCGGCCGAGGGCAAAGTGACGCTGCGCATCACGTTCGAGCCGTTCGCGCAGGACGTGCACCAGGAGCTGGTCGCGCGGCTGCGGTTCACGGTCAACGACCGCTTCCGACTACAGTGCGAGGTGAGTGGCAGCGGCCTGCCTGCGGTGGCCAAGCCGCTGAGTTTGCGTGAGCGAATGGCGCTGAGTGCCGCCGTTGGCAAGCCCCAGGAGGCTCAGGAGGCGAGTGAGGCGAAGACCGAGTCGACTGAGGAGATCGTGCGCAAGAACAAGCGTCGCGAGTCGCTGGCGTTGGCGGTGTCGCCGCCTCGCCACCGCAGGGCCAAGCGCGTGCGCGTGGAAGACCAGGTGGATGACGATGACGACGACGGCGCGATGATCGTGACTGCGGCGGTGTCGGGCTTCCAGGGCTCGTGGTGGGAGAAGCGCAAGACGCTGTCGGACGAGGAGTGGATGCAGCGCCAGGAGGAAGGCTTCACCAAGTGGATGAACTTCGTGCTGATCGAGTCGACGGGCGACGATGAGCAGGAGCAGGACAACACCGCGATGATCATCGAGCACCCGCACCGCCTGAGCCTGGGCACGCCGTCTCGTGCCGGAAGACAGAGTACTCGCCAGCGACGCCGTGCGCGTATCGACTTTTCATCTCTGCGAGTGCTGGCGATGAAGCGCATGGAGTCGATGTGGTCGCGTGCGGCGATGGATATCTACCGAAGCGACGCGTTCACGGAGGCTGCCGCGAACCTGAAGAACGAGATCGCGGAAGGCAAGATGGTGGTGCGACGTGATCGACCGGCCTACGCGGATGTGGGTCTCCAGGAGGAGCTCATCGAGCTGCTCAACAACTACCACCCGGTGTGGCTGTGCCTCGCGCTGGAGACCGTGCTGGGCCACCGCATTATGGCGCAGGAGAAGTGTTCGTTGCGGTCAGTGATGACGTACTGTGCCACCATCGCCGAGAAGACCAAGTCGAGCAAGCAAGACGGCAAGAAGCAAGGCAACGCCAAGACCCGCATGCCGCGTCAGCTAAGACGCGTGATCATTCAGCACTTGGTGCACGACGTGCAAGTGGCCAAGCGCCACCGTTTGGTGAAGAACCTGAAGACTCCTGTTGAGAGTGGCGGCACGTCGCTGCGTGCGGCCAAGGCGAACCCGAAGATCTCCGGTCGTGAATACTTTGACGCGCTCATGGACGCGTTCGTGTACAAGTTTCTCATGGTCGTGCTGCTGCTGGATCGTGCCGCCGAACACCGCTCCGACCAGTTCGCTCGCTTCCCGTGTGTATTCCGCGTCCAGCCGGTGAAGGCCAAGATCGACGAAGACGCGAAGCAGTTTGTGAAGAACAGCCAAGGTATGGTCGCTGAGTTTTGTCGACTTTTCCTGTCCAAGGAGGGCCGCATCGACCGACACCTCAAGCAGCTCGGGTACACAGTTCATTTCCAGCAAGTGCCACTGGATGAAGTCGACCTCGAGATCACGAACCTGGCTGTCGACTTGCGAGATGGCGTGCGTCTGGCGAAGCTGTTGGAGACATTGACTGCGACACCAGGCGTGACTCAGCCGCAAAAGCTGTCGGCGTTCCTGCGCGTGCCAGCATTGTCGCGACTTCAGAAGATCCACAACGTCGAGATCTGCCTCCACTTCTTGCAGGAGAAGTGTGGTCGAGACTTCCTCGAGAGCATCCGTTCGACCGTCAGCCAGAGTGCAAAGACTGCCGGCCGCCTATCATTCGCGACAATGCGTGAGAAGGAAGACGCCAAGCTACTCGAGTCGATGGCGAAGTCGGTGGTCGATGGTCACCGTGAGAAGACTTTGGCGCTGCTGTGGAAGCTTATCAGCGTGTTCC
Organism: Pythium apleroticum; assembly: GCA_023337875.1. NCBI lineage: Eukaryota > Oomycota > Peronosporomycetes > Pythiales > Pythiaceae > Pythium > Pythium apleroticum. Next base: position 13,856 of record JAADXN010000665.1, on the reverse strand, counting down.
AGCTTCGATCGCTCGTGAATGTCGAGCGACTTACCAAGGAGATCCAGAACATCAAGCAGCGAATGAGCTTCCGGTCGATGGAGTTCTACGAAACCACCAAGGCTGCAGCTGCTGCCAGCATTGATACCTCGAATGTGGCGCACGAAGACAATCAAGGACTGGATCACGACGTGCGTGAGCTGCTTCTCGAGTGGTGTCGTGTCGTGTGTGCAAACTACTTCATCAAGGTCACAGACTTTTCGGCTTCGTTTGCGGATGGCCGAGCGCTGTGCTACCTTCTCCACTACTACCACCCGATGCTTCTCACCAAGAACGAGATCAAGCTCACGACGACCGAGTACGCGACATCGACGACACGAGCGATTCATTCGGAACGAGAGATCACGAAGGCCCTCGAGAACGAGCGTCGTCATTTCACCATGGTGAACGAACGCGTCAAGCAGCTTGGCGAAGTCCCAGTTCTTCTCCCGGAGCAGCAGTATGATTCGACAAACCCGCCAGACGACAGAGTCATCGTTACGTTCGTGTGCTACCTTCAGTCGCGTCTGATGGATTCGAGTCGCGAGATCCACGCTGCGGCTCGACTCAAGCGCTGGTGGCGAAGCCCACGCATTCGTTTGATGATGCGACGAAAGAAGAACAACGCCGCCCGCATGATCCAGCGCATGTGGTACACCTCGTCTGTGAAGCGCCTCGCGATTCGTCGTTGCCGTCGTCTCCTCCACGCCGCTCGTTACATTGCTGCGACCATGAGTGCTTGGCTGCACCGTGCACGCTTCCTCAAGTTGCGCCGCGCTGTTGTCACGCTGCAGCGTTTGTTCCGACAGAGCATGATGCCTTCCGCTGCGGAGAAGCTCGAGACCACGAACGCGGTGTGCAAGATCCAGAAGTTGTGGCGCAGCCATTCGCTCCGCAAGTGCGTCCAACACAGTATCCAGAAGCGTGTCGTGTGCAAGCGTGTTGTGCAGCAGGTGTCTGCGTCTCGCATCAAGTGCCTGCTCAAGCTTAATGTGCAGCAGAAGCGTGAAGCTCGGGAAGCGTTGATCAAGTACCAAGAGATGCTCTACCAACAGAAGCTCGAAGCTGGCAAGAAAGCACTCCTACGGAAAGTGCAGGTGCGTTGTGCACGCAAATTGCAGTCGACCGTGCGTAGATTCCTTCGTTCCAAGCACGAGCGCGTGGCTTCGGTCAAAATTCAGACGCTGTGGCGAGGCCACCTGTCCCGTAAGCAGTTTTCACTCCAGCGAGCGTCGGCCGTGTGTATCCAGCGAGCTGTTCGATGGTGGATCAAGAAGCGCGAGGAGGAAGCAAGGGAGCGATTCCGTCGCATGCTGGCTGAGCAGGAGCGAGAGCGAAAGCAGAAAGTGCTGCGAGCGAAGGTGGAGAAGCGCAGTGCGTGCCGTGTGCAGACCAAGTGGCGCGAGTTTGTTTTCAAGAAGCGAGTCAAGGCGGTGACGAAGATCCAGAGCGCGTATCGCGGGAAGAGTTGCCAGAAGCTGTTGCAGAGCCTCAAGTTCGAGCGCGATTTCAAAGCCGCCGTGGTTCTTCAAAGCTGGATCCGCGTGGTGTACGCGCGTCGCCGCTTCGTTACTGCTCGCTCGGGTGTGGTTCTTCTGCAAGGTGCGGTGCGTGGCGTGCTGTCTCGAATGTATGTTCTCAACTTTGCGAGATTCCGGTTCAACGCTCGCCGTATGCGCACAAAGATAGCGAAGTGGAAGATCGAGGAGTGGACGAAGCGAGTTGTCGAAAGGCGCCGGCAACTGCGAGCAGCGGCTGTGGTCATCCAGAAGACGTGGCGCATGCACACTGCGCACGCGCACATGCAAGCGATGATCAAGTCCTCGATCAAAATCCAGGCTCTGGTGCGAGGCGTGCAGTCGAGATCGAGCAAGCTCAACTTTTTCGAATTTCGATCGAAGATGGCACGCACGAGAATGCTACTAGCAGCGTGGACACTCGCGTGCTGGGCTCGTACCCGATTGGCAAACTACCACAGCCGTCGTTACCACGCGGCCACGATGATCCAGGCTCGAACGCGCCAGGTCCTTACACGTCACAAGTTCGTCGTAACTCGCAAAGCCGCCGTCAAGATCCAAGCGTGTTTCAAGGGCATGCTGTCGCGCAAGTCAGTGCTGGATTTCTCTACGTTCAAGCTGCGGGCAATGGGCAGCCAGAAACGTCTCGCGATGTGGCGAATTCAAACGTGGCTGCTTCGATGTGTGGACCACCAGCGTCGCACTCGTGCGGCGATCACCATTCAGAAAACTGTGCGTATGCATATCCAGCGTGTACAACTGCAAACCCAGCGTGTTGCTGCGATCAAGATCCAAGCCTGTGTCCGTGGCCAGCTCTATCGACGATTTGTGTTCGACTTTGCCTCGTTCAAGACCAAGCAGCAGCGGTGCCGCACGAAGATGGCAATGTGGAAGTTGCAGAACTGGATTGTCGATATCGTGCACCTCAAGCGTGTCTTCAAGCTGTTGAACGGCAGCGCCCAGCTCATCCAGACAGCCGTGCGTGGCTACGTGGCGCGTCAGAAGTTCGTGGCTATGCGTCGTGCGGCGGTGAAGATCCAGTCGGTGGTGCGTGGAGTCCAGTCTCGTCGCTACAAACACGACCATGCGGCGTACCGTAGTCGCGTGCAGCAGCTTCGCGCTGTGTGTGCGGCGTGGAAGATTCAGTTGTGGGTGGCGCGACACTACAAGCTGCGCAAGTCGTGTCGCTCGGCGATGATCAAGGCGAAGTGGACGCGTCTGTCGTTCGGTCTGCTGCGGAATCGCTTGCGTGCAGTTGACACTATTGCACGATGCTGGACTGCCCACAGACTTCGTGTGGTGATTGCTGGCCGAATCCAGACGACGTGGATGAAGCAGTTTGTCGCGTCGACTCGCATTCAGCAGTGGTGGAGCGACACGCGGCTCAAGATGGCGGCCAAGCGTGAGCTTGAAGCTCTTCGATCCGAGCGACTTCGTGAGATCCAGCGTGAGCGTGAACTGTCAGCAGCAACTTCCATTGAACACTGGTGGAATGCGATGCGCCTCAAGGTGGTTGCGAAGCGTGAACTTGCGGCACGTCGTTCAAAGCGATTGCGTCAAATCCAGCACGAGCGTGAAGTCGAAGCCGCTACTCGTGTGCAGACTGCATGGCGAAGCAAGGTGGCTCGAGTCAACGCTCGCCAGTCTCGCGAGAGCCTCAAGAAGCTCCAAGTGTTCTGCGCGTCGGTCTGCGTGGGTAACGCTGTGCTGCGCCGCGTGATCCGAAAGAACCGCGAACAGCGTGGCTACACGCGTGCCGTGAGTCGAGTCCAGTCTTGGTGGCGTGGGATGCTCGTGCGTCTCCACGAGAAGCGACAGGCCGTCACGGAGCAGCGCAAGAAACTGGCGACGATGACGCTGGTCACACCAGAGCCGTACGAGCCTCGCGACGAACAGACCACGTCGAACAAGGCTACTCCTGAGATGTCCCAGCCTCTGACGCTCGGTGCTCGTCTGGAGATGGCGCTGCACATGCTGCTGCACGGCAAGCGTCTCCAGGAGATGCTGTTCGCGAGCCACACGATCGAGATGTGCACGCGCTACTCGCGCGAGTGCGCGTGGAAGTGTGTGCAGCTCAAGATCTCCACGACGATCTTTGCTGCTATTCGCGGCCTGAACCGCAGCCGCCCGCACGTCGAGCTGCTGCACCAGTTGCTGCTTGTGCTAATCAACTTGACAACGTACCAGCGCAAGGAGTCCAAGAATTACACGCTGCCGTCGATCGTGAGTCCCACTGGAGACGTGCAGCCTGTCGACCAGGACGATCTTCGCGCCGTCGACGCGCTCGTAGATCTGCTCCACGTGCACCGCGACATGCACGTGGTCTTCGTGCTCGCCTCGCGCATCCTGAAGCACTACCTCATGGTGCTCAAGCCGCAGACCGCGTCGTCGCAGGAGGTCTTCCAGCAGTGGAGCGAAGCGCACCGCCGCCTGCGCGCTCTCCACGAGCTGCTGACCAAGAAGATGCAAGTCGCGGCCTGGACCAGCAAGATGCAGACGCAGAGCGCCACGCCCAGCAAGGCGAGCACCCACTCCAACGCCACGCACGCCAACGCCATGAACCCGAACGCCAACGTGCTGGCCAAGATCAACCCCAAGACCGCCGTGTCCGTCGTCGGCCAGCTCCTCAAGGTGCTCGAGTAAGTTATTCTATACGAAATGCATGCATGTTCCTCTTCAGACGACATGGATTTGGTGGGAAATTAAAGAGACTCTAGCTCTTGGTGAGCAGCGGCTTGCGCTCCTCGGCGGCCGTGGCGAGCATGGCGAAGCGGTCGACCTCCTGGCCTTGCAGCGCCTTCTGCTTCTTGGTCTCGAGGTAGTAGACGGTCGTGGACACGACGAAGAGCGTGCCGTAGAGGAAGGCCGAGCCGAAGAGCGGGCCCGTGCTCTTGACGTCCTTGCCCAGCTTCATGTACTCGGGCTGCGTCTTGACGAGAATGGCGATGGCCAGCAGGAAGAAGAAGCCGAAGCACGACAGCATGGAGCAGCACAGCGCGCCTGCACATCGTCCAGTCCAATCGCATGAGCCCGCTGCATACAGAGATAGAGACAGAGACACAACGAGGCACGTACAGGCAGTCTTGGACACCATGGTGATGTGGAGATGTGAGTGTGTGGGGATGCGAGAGCTGGTGGCGGAATGAAGAGCTACGGAGGTCAGTCGGATCCGCTGTGAGGCATAGACAGCGAGAGCGCCACGCACCCAGACGGCGGATGGATGCGGATACGCAGCAGCAGACGACGCGCGCAGAGGCAGAGAGATAGAGAGATCGAGAGATGGAGATGGAGACAGATAGACAGACGCCGCCACACTCTGCCGCTTGTATGCCCACTGACTCACTCGGCTTTATGGCGCAGGCGGAAGAGAGTGTCAGCAGCGACACAGAAGGGCTACTATTCGGAGCGCGCCGATCTTGCCACGACACGACGGTGATTGGATGATAATCACAATTTAATGATTTCAGCCAATCAATGACAATAAGTCGTCAAATTGCAACCTGCGAGTGTGAAGGATCAAAATTTGGTCTGTGATACAAATTGAGGGGGTGAAGAGGGTTACGCGCTGACGTCGCTGACATAACCAGTTCGCAGTACAGTGGTACATCTGATTAGAAGCGCGGTCCGGAAACGTGCAACGCGTTCAGCTGTCTGCGAGGAGCTTCAATCGACCTTTACCCCCGGAACGAAGACGCGAATATGTACGACTTCTGCCTGACGCTGCCGGTGCGTACACGCCCCTCTGTGATTCATGAATAGCACCGTTGGATAGAGGAGCTCACGCGCTTTCCGTGCATGTTCCACAGTACGGCTTCCTGCTCGGGCTGGGCGGCCTCATCGGCTACGTGAACTCGGGCTCGGCCACGTCGGCCATCGCCGGCGGCGCTTCGGGCGTGTTCCTCACGCTCGTGGGCTACGCCAGCCTGCAGGAATACAAGCAGTCGCCTGTCACGTCCAAGCTGTGGCCGGCGCTGTCGCTTCGTACGTTGTTTTCTAGCCTCTGGATGCGTTTGGAAGCTGCAGAGTTCGGAAGCTGACTTGGGTTTTTGTATGTCGTTTTGATAGTCGTGTCGGCGCCGCTGACGGTCGTCATGGGCAACCGCTACAACAACACCGGCGCGTTCTTCCCGGCGGGCTTCGTGTCCGCGACCAGCGCCGCCATGTCGCTGTTCTACGTCGCCAAGCTCGTCGCGACGCCAAAGCCAAACTACAAGAAGAAGAAATAAACGACGCACCACGACGCCAGGCCACACTGCAGAGCTCTCCATTGGCTTCCATCGGCGCTTTCCTCACGACGACGGCCGCTAGGAGCCCATGCAGAGCCTCCTCCGTCGCCCAGCTTCCTCGATTTGCTCCAAAACATAAAAAAATCAATTCAAAAACGAGTTAAAACGTCTTCACTAGCAGTAGTGGCCGCGAGTTGCCGCCGCGCGGCGTAGCCTTCGCGGTAGCGCAGCCGATGGGAACGCCCACTTGATCATCTTCACAACTCCGCCTGCGAGCGTGGAAGAAAGCGGCGCCGAGCCGAGGTGGTCGACAGGGACAGGGAACCAGTCGACGTCGCAGAATGAAAACACCTCGCTCCACAAATGGCTTGGGAATCTCGGCGACGCGCCAGGCGCCTTGCTCAACTGAACGGATGACAAGACGCAGAGCCGCACGGCGTCTCGGAAGCTCTTTGGGTAGTACTTGTGGCTATTGGGGCTCCACTGGCGCCGCACGTCCACGACCACGAAGTCGAACGTGCCATACTCCGTCGTCGAGCGATGCGTTCTGTCCGCGTTTTCCCACTGGCCTCGCAGGGCAGCCGCATAGGCGTCTCCATCGTAGACGTACTTCTTGGACGGGCCGTACTGAAGCGTGAAGCGGACGCTTGTAGATGTCCACGAACCTTCCACGCTGGAGACTTGACGTTCTTCCGTCGACGAGCCTTCTAAAACTCCGCCTTCCAGCAGACTCAGCGTCCACGTCGCCGGATAGAGGTACGTATTGTCGCCGATCGCGGCGCCCTGCAGCGTGTAGATCCCTGGGACCAGTATCCCCATCAGTTGGACGGGAGGCTTCGCAGCGTCAGCGAGCCGTTCTTCTTCCTGCCGCATTGGAAGGTGAACTCCGTGCGTGCTCGTCGCATCGCTGGATTCACTGCCGAGACCGGAGACGCGGGAGAGCGTGCCCTCGATCTCGCCCAGACGCACGAGGCCGTGGAGCATCCGCCCGTGGGCTCCGTGCATTCCATCCTTGGCGATCTGGAACTGCACGTCGTACACGTTGTTGACGTTGTTTCTCACTGCCGTGCCATGCAGGAGCATGAACTTGTCGGAGTTTTCACTTGTTTCAAGCACAGACCCAGAAATCGTGCCATCGGCGAACACTTGGAGCTCGAGGACGCGAGGCGACGAGAAGAAGCCCGTGATCACTCCTTCAATGACGAAGCACTCGCTCCTCATGATGATTTTGAGTACGCTGCGTGTGGTCCTTGTACCGAAGACGTGTCTTTTGCTCAAGTGAGACCCGTAGAGTGTCTGTCTGTCTCCCATGCCTCTCAACTTTGAAGGTACCCACCCACCCACCTTTCGAAGTGATATCTAAATTTTTCTGCAGACTCTTTCAAGAAATCATTCGGGTGAGCTGGACTCTCCAGTTGATTGATGATGGCACTAGCTAGGCGATCGCACCAATGGATTCACACTTGTGGACTCGTGGGTGAGCCTCGCGACATCTCGGATGATGTTCTGACCTGGTGCCGTCGGTCTGAAGTGCTGGAAATGGCAACAGATCTTGAAGTCCACGGTCCGCCATCGTCTAGCACTCCGAGTGCCCGACCTCGCCGCAGTGAGGTCGAGCTTTTGCAATCTAACATGCAGCGTTGTTCTGCTCAGCCTTGGAAATGCCCACTCGGCGAGGCAGTATGATGCGAGGAGGCGAGAAGAGATCCACGATCACACCTTCGACAAGGAAGCTTCTTTGGTCACCAAGTTGGCAAAGTGAGACTCGTTCAGACGGGATACAATACACACTTCTGATTGGATGAAATGAAAACATATCTAGATTTCGACCAATCAACACTCCGTATTTTCTGACCTTGAGAAAGTACGGCAAGCCCACCAAGTGAGAAACGGACGCACCACGAAGACAGCATGGCTTGGCTGATGGTGGCAACAATGCGTCGCTTGTGCGCGCAGATCTGTTGGGAAATGGGGGTAATAGCGCACTGTGTGTATACGCGCGTAGTGGCCGCGCCGACTCTGCGTGTGAGTGGCTCCGTGACGCGTGCCTGGGATCGTGCGCTGCGTCCACCTTTTTGTTATCAGACACGAGACGAAGAGAAGCCCCGCGTTCTCTTGCAGTCTGCAAAAATAACCCCACGGATCTCACAGCTTGGGTTCTATTTCCACGCGACGGTGCGTGTGCTGCTGAACCGCCTGTGACGAGAACGAAGAGAAGCGGGAGAAGGAAACGGACTCCGTCCCATTTGGTCGGCAGCGTTGGCTGGCTGTTCCGTTGAGTTTGGCCACGCGACGCGCCTCGCGACACTTTCCCATTCGACGCCGTCGTTGGGACTTCCAGGCGCATTCAGATAGAGAACGCAACGACTCGGAGGGAGGAACGATGGAGCTGCGCGTGCCCAAGGAGGCGGCGCTGCGAGTGCCGCAGTTGGTCCAGAGCCCACGGTCCAAGTCGGCGGACGTGAAGGAGACGTCAGTGGTGGACATCAAGGAGAACACGCTCGCGCACAAGACGACTTACAAGCGCAGTGAGCATCAGCAGAATGATGAGGACGCCAACGAGTCCGTCGTGGAAGGAGAAGGCGACGACGACGACTGTGAGAGCGACGACGACGCCAAGTCGTACACGTCGAACCAGACGGAAGACGACGAAGAGTCGGAGGAGGAGGAATACGACGAAGACGGTCAGCAGGCAGAGCCCGTAGAGAGTGAACGCCAGGAAAACGACCAAGACGCGATCCCGGAGGCCGATTTGAAGAAGTCGGACGCGAAGAAGGAGGCGGAGATGCCGCCTGTGATCCGTCCAGTGGTCTCCAGCCTCAAGCCGCTCTCCGTCACGGTAGCAGAGCCCATGAAGAAAGTGGTGCAGGAGCCACGGCCGCCTCGAGGCAGCGGCACGTTCGTAAATGGCGTCAATATCTCGACCACGACTGCAGCTTCGATGAGCAAAACCGACAGCAAAAAGGCGCGCCAGAAATTCCAGTTTCCCGATGCGGATTTGCTCAACTTGGTGCTGGAAGACGAGAAAATGTCCACTCCACCGTCCTCTTCACGAGGCGCAGCATCGCAGCGCCGCCGCTTCAGCTCCACCGCGGCCGTGATGGCTACGACACTTCCACTTCGACGCAAATCCTTCAGCCTCACGAAGAGCCCTATGAAAAACTATGCTGCGGCATCGGTCTCTCCACTTGGGGTGGCTCCTCCAGCCATGTCGCCGTCAAAGCCGACGCGCTTCCAGGCACGCCGCAAGTCCACTAGTGCGTGCTACTCGCTGCGGAACTTTGGCGCCAAGTCCCCCACGGCGAGTAGATCTACGTTGTCGTCGCTTCCACCGCTGGCACGGTCGTCGTCGGCGTCTCCCATGGCCGCTGCCGCAGCGGCAGCCTCCGTCGTGCTTCCGCCGACGTCCTCGAGTGCAACGTCTCAGATGGTGCTTCGCGTCCGTGAGCGCAAGTCGGACGGCATCCCGGAGCTCGTGATCTCCAAGCGGCCAGCTCGGTTCTTGGTGTGGAACTGGAACGACCGTCAAATCCGCGTGCCTTTCAAGATCCAGCTCGGCCCACACCAGCACGGTATCATGCTGCGCCAACTGCGCTACGTCAAGAGTGTGATGAATGACTTCCCATGGGCCAAGACCCACCTCAAGGAGCTGCTGGCAGCCTACACGACCAAGGACATGTCGAAAGAGGAGCTGTACCCGCAGCTCAACCAGCTGAGTAACCAGGTCCAGCAGGAGATCGGCTCACAGGTCAAGAAGCAGAAGAACTTGCTAGTCAAGAAGCAGCGGCTGACCATGCAGCTCAGCCTCGCCACGAGTGTGATCAACGAAATGCACGTGACCAAGTACGGTCGGCGGGGCAAGCCCCACGAGACGAAGCTATACTACGACCCAGGCCAGCCCACGCGGCTCCACTGGATCCGCAAGAACGGCGATCGCAGCGCCGAGTCGCTGGACGTGGACATCATCGAAGTCCACTGCTACGACAACGACAGCAAAGAGAGCGAGCTGAGCGCCGGCATCAAGAAGGCCCTCAAGAAGTTCACGCAGGCGTCATCACTCGAGTGCTGCGTGTCGCTTGTGACGCCGTCGCGGACGCTGGACGTGCAGCTCAAGAGCGCCATGCACCGCGAGTGGCTCGTGAACGCCCTGTGCGACGTGATCTCGTTTGCGCGCCAGTACCGAGCGGCCGGTGCGCGCCGCGAGCAGCAGCCGCAGCCATCGTACACGCATCTTCTCCGCCGCATGTGAGACCGAGTAGCGACGCCACCATAGCCAAAATCATGGTTTGCAAACCTTTTATCTCGCTGGTTTGGTATGTTTTGTTCTTTACAGGGAGTCGTCAAACGTGAAGCTGTATCCATCGAACGCGGCACTGGAGACAACCATTGACTACGACTTCTGCCCAGGATCTTGCCGCTCAGTTTGCCTGACGTACTGCGTGCTGCCAGAGGACAAACTACGAGTCAAAATGATTTCAAAACTAAGAGATCATCCGACTTCATCGAGCGTATATCAGAGTGAACGCGTGCTCTATTAGTCTCAAGCCTTTTCCGGGATGAGCTCGAGGATGATCTTGCCCTGGTTCTTGCCTGCTAACTGCTTCTTCAGCGCCTCCACGAACTGCTCGAAGGGGTAGACGGAGTCGATCGGCGTGGACAACTTGCCCTGCTCGGCGAGCTTGCACAGCTCCGTGAGGTCTGCGGCGTCGATCGCGGTCATGCTCAGCTTCGGAGTCGCGCCGATGGGCGAGGCGCTGAAACTCTGGTCGATCGCTGGCAGCTCTCCCCACGGGTTGAGCTTGTAGAGAATGAACTTAAAGATGAACGACGCGGTGGGGTTGGTCGGCTCGATGGTCACGAACACGCCCGTGTCTTTCTTCAGCACCTTGGCGTGGTGGCTCCAGGCGTCGGGCTCGACGCCACAGTCGCAGATGATGTCGAAGGAGTTGTCCGCGAGCACCTCATGCCACTTCTCCGTCGTGTAGTCGATGACCTGGTCGACGTTGAACGACTTCACAAGCTCGATGTTGCGCGTACTGGCCGTCGCGGCGACAAACGAAGCGCCCTTTGCCTTGGCGAGTTGAATGCTCATGAGACCGCAGGCGGTCGCGCCTCCAATGATGAGCACGCGCGTGCCAGGCTGCATGTTGCACTTCTTCACCAGCGCCAGGTAGCTGGTCATGGCAACGACTGGGAAACCGGCGGCCTGGTTGAACGTGAAGTTGGCGGGCTTGCGGACTACGCTCGTGGCGTCCAGCACGGCGTAGTCGGTGAACGCCCCGAGACAAGCCAACGTGCCGAAACCGCACACAGCATCGCCGACCTTGTAGTCCACGTTGGCACCGGGACCGATCTCGACGACAGTGCCCGCGAGGTCCATGCCCATTACTTGCGGCTTGTGGCGGGACGGACCCTTGGGCAGAATCACGGAGCCCATCTCGACCATCTTGTGGTCCACGGGGTTGATCCCCGCACTGTGGACGCGGATGCGGACCTGGTGCGGCTCAAGCGGATCGAGCGGCAGATCTGTGCGCAGCTTGATCTGCTCGAAGGGCTTGCCGAACTTCTCGAAGACGTACGCGCGGCGGGTCGCCGGCAGGGACGAAGGAGCAGTCGCCATTGTAGAGTGTGTAGAGTGTTTTCCTTGGAGATGCTGGGAGTGGAGCGCAGATTTGAGAATGACTGGTGCGTTTGACAGGCCGCCCAATTGCCCCCTGGGTGCTTCGCGTCAGACCGTCTCAGAGTACACTACTAGTAATCGCCCTCGCATCCCTTGTGGTCTGTTTGGCAGAAATAGCGTGTATGCACTGCACAGTACTGGCTGGTATCCCAACTGTAGCCAACTGTCTGTGAGATGGGGCTTGGGGTGATGGTTTCGTTTCAGTACTAGTATAGAGCTGTGGTAAAGGGCGGTTCTGAGCTCAGTCTGTTCAGCGCTTGTCCGTACGCACGAACGCAGTCTGAGTCGAGGGTTCGAGCCCCACTGGGTGTTCGTGGGAGCTGCAAATTTCGTCGCCCAACTGTCTGCGAGGTTGGATTTTTTTCAGCAACCCTGCCATGAGGTTGTACTCCGGAGGTTGGTTCCGCGTCTATGGCTGTCTGGACCGGGAGCTTCTCATCCCTCAGCAGCGGTACTGTGCAGAGGAGAGCTGACGAGCGATGACGTGCTGGGAGATCCCATGTCACACGGTCACTGCTTGCAAAGTGTAAGTTTATCTTCAGTGCGCTGTCTGTTGGAGCGTTTTCCTTATCCGTGCAGAATCGTAGGCTGGGATCCACAGGGAGCAAGTGCGGTAGGGTGGAAAAATCCCCACTCACGCGCATGTGCGTGCGCTGGTTGTGTCCTACGCCTTCTGCTCGCTCTCGCATCTGCAACTTGCACCGATCAAACAGTGGCAGTCAATCGACCTGCTGGTCAGCAGCCAGCGGATCTGCTATCGGGAATGAGGCGATGTGACCGGTCAGCGGTCAGAGCAGTTCGCTCCTTCAGACGACAGAGTGAGAGTATCAAGGACAAGATGGCAAGCCACTGACAGAGAACTGAATACCACATCGCGACAACAGGCAAGGCGGATTGAACATGGAAGTCGAGATCATGGAAGAGTCATTGTCATCGATGAGCCAGTCGCCTTTTTGGGGGTTTCGCGCCGGCTCCTTGCGTCGGCAAACCGCCGTTGGACTACACCACCCAACACTGAATCCATGGGACCATGACTAGCACCGTAACTTTGTCCTGATGTGATCGCGTTTGGCGCTGTAGATCGTCTGCTACGAGCGCAACTTGGTGAAGCCCACAGAGGAGTCTATGCATGATCATGATCGACAACGAAAGGCGAAACAGGCCCACTGCGAGTACTAGTACACTGTATTCTCTGTTCGTTGATCCACGCTCCTGTCGGATCACGTATCCACAATACGGTTTTACACTGAACGCGATCAAAATGATGGGCAAGTCAGTTGTGCAAATAGTGGGTACAGCTAGAACATCTATGATTGGCTGGAATTCTGGCATATCATCCCGCCTTTCTTCCAGGCAGCTCCCATTTCGTTCTTGACCGACTGTGAGATCAACGACCCCATGGGCACCGCCTCCTCGCGACGCCTCGACTACCACAAGCCAACCTCCGTCACTGCAACGCGTAGTCGACGTCGCTTGAGCGAGCGGAAGGCGTGGCGCATTGCGATGGCATGGAGAGACCAGCTGCGCGGCTGCGTGCGCCTGGAGACCGAGACCGAGACGGATCGCTTGGCGGCGAGCATCATCCCCATCTTCGAGTGGGTCACGTTCGTCTTCAACGGCTCCAAGGACCATGAAAGCGGCTTCGCACATGTCAAAGACCTACCAGAGACCGTCGCGTACGCGCGAGCCGCCACCATTGTGTGGTTTGCGCTTTCGTGTTGCCCAGGCTACAGCGGCACGGAGAACCCGCGGTTCTGGAAGCGCGTCTTCTTCGAGTTCCTGTACCCGAAGGAGCTTCCATCGCTGGACAAGCGACATTGGTCTACGCGTCGACCACAACTGCCGATGACGGAGTCAGTTCGTTTCTTCACGGAGGCCGAGAGGCCGTTCCCTCGCATCCGGCTGGTCGTCGGGAAAGCGGATGAGAAGACGACGACGGCCGAGTGGATCTTCCTGGGACGTGACCGACACCCAAACGGATCCCGTGATCGGCAGCTCCAACAGACTCTGATCGAGCTGCAGCCATTCATTCGGGCGCCGCATTGGAAGCGCTGTGTCCCCGTGCAAGTTGATATGCTGTCTTCTCCGTTCGAAAAGACCATTGCTCTTCTCGAAGAAGCCGCACGGATCGCTGGAAATGACGAAGCGGAACCGGAACCCGCGGCGCACCAATCGTCCATCGACGTCCTCCCTCGGTTTCGACTGCGGTCCGTGAAACTCGAAAGCATTTCTTTCGATTACCTGGAACGGCTCGACTCCGTGACGCCTGTTGAAGGCGTGGACGTCATCATCAAGCAGGGGCTCCGGCACATGGTGAATGACCATCGTTTGAGCCGCGGCTTCTTGCGGTGTCTCAACTCGTCGACGCCTCCCCGGCAATCGGATCCTCAATGGCTTGTCGCGTCGCTCACTATG